>RJWM01000142.1:0-285330 GCA_004363535.1 Dasyprocta punctata | reverse complement strand
TATGATTCCAATATGAAGCTAGGACTGAGAAGCACTGCAAATGTCGCCTGCTCAGAGGTCTCAAAACTGTCTGCTGCACAGTGCCCCCTCCTGTAGAGTTTTCTTTTTCTTTCTTTCTTTCTTTCTTTCTTTCTTTCTTCTTTCTTTCTTTCTTTTCTCTCTCTCTTTCTTTCACTCTTTCTCTTTCTTTCTTTCTTTCTTTGCTTCCTTCCTTCCTTTCTGATACTATGGATTGAACCCAGGGTGTGTGCACTAAGCTTCATTCCCATCCTTTTATTATTATTCTTTTTTTTTTTTTTTTTTTGAGACAAATTCTTGTTAAGTCACTAAGCTGCCAGGGCTGAGCTTGAGCACTGTTAGCACTCTTATACTAAATTTTGTCAAAAAGGACACTTGGTGGTGACTGAGACATTCTGGGTACCACAGCTTAATGCTACTGACGTTCAGCTGGTAGACCACAGATGTTTCTAAATATCCTGCAATGCCCAGGCCAGCCCCAACACACACACAAAAAAGAATGACTGGGCCCCAATTAGCAACAGTACAAGATTGAGAAAGTGGATGATGGCGCCAGCCCTCCTCTGAGTGTGGCAGAAGACACAGCCTAGCTAACAACAGGTTGAGAAAATGAAAAGAGACAAAGACTTTCTCATTACTGAGCACTGGTACCAGCCACACATGGCAGATGTTGGTGAATCCTGACAACCTTACCTACAGTGGACTACCACAGAGTTAACCCACACCCCAAAGTCCTTAACCCACAGGACAACTCACAGTTAGTTGATACTGACCCCAGTGAGAAGATAGCAAGGTTATGTCACTAAGCCAAGAGCAAAAAGCTTTTACACAGTCTGTTTTAATGGCTTCCAAGTAAAGGTTATGTTCAAAGGGCTAATGATGGCAGCTCACACATCCTGAAGCTTACTATCTATTCGCCAGTACTCTAAATGTCTTACTCATAGAAACTACACTGACCCTCACTACAATCCTGTCAACTAGACAGTTTGGTTATCATCATCATCATCATTATCATCATCATCACTATCTCCTAGGAATACAGAAGAAGAGTGGAATGAAGCCGACTGAAGAATTTCACAGATCTAGCAAGTGAAAGAAATGAGGTTTGAACCCAGGGAACTTGTATGCAGAATCTGGCTTGTTCCCACTATACAGTCCTACCTGATAAGTAGGAAAAAAATCTAACTCCACCCACCTGAGGACCTTTTCACATGCTGCTCCTTCTGCCTTATGCACCCTTTCTCTGGCCTCTTTGCCTAGTTAATTCTTTTTCACTCACTGAATCTCAGTTCATCCTTCATTTCTCTGGTACATGCTATTTAACCCACGCTCACCTGACCTGGTGAGTTACCCCTGTTAAACTTCTTCCTAGCTCCCCTTCATAGTATTTTACAACTTATAATGAAATACTTGTGTGTGCAAGTGTTTGAATAACATGGGTCTCCTCCTCCCGACTACAGACTCTATGAGGACAGGACCATGTCAGCTTTGCTTGGTGCTACGTCCCCAGGCACCTGGCATGATGCCTGACACAAAAGAAATGCTCAGTAAAAGCTGCAGTTGAATTCATGAAGCAGAGGACCTACAGCCAAAACAACAGCTGTTACCAATCCAGCCCATCTCCCCATGCCCAGGCAGGGCCAGAGCCATCCAGAGAGCCCCATTCAAATGCTGCTAGGACAGGTCAGGGTCACAGGGGTCTCCATTTGGATGCCAGTGGGGGCCATAAAATGACTCCCTAGAGCCATGGCTGCTTCATGGTGGCTGGTCTTTATCATCTTCCAATCAGCACTGGTTGAGTTCTAATTGATTTTCTACAGTACCCATCTCCAGAAGGGAGAAAGGCTCTGTTTACTGGGGCAGCGCGTAGAGGACAGGCCTTTTCTTCCTGCTGTATTTAATGCTGCTGCTAATCACGGAGATTAGACTAAAACAATTACAACAGCTAATTAAAGAACAATGCGGTTTTTGGCATCTTCGCGCAGACGGCACCATTGGGAATTCCTAACTCGGGCAAAGCAGGGATAATTAAAACCCCGGCTCGCCTCTCCCAACTCCGGCAGCTGGATCACGCTGATTAAACTGCAAATAAAACACATGAAACCAACACTTTGTAGTCTATCCAATTTCACTTAAAAGGGCTTTTAACTGATTCATAAACAGAGAAGCTGTAAACAGCAAATTATTTAACTAAAGCCAGTTATTTCATCATCACCGTTTGCTTGATGCCCAGCACTGGACATGTGCATGTAGCCCTGGGGACATCAGGCTGACGGAGCCTGAGAGAACATTCCAAAGCTTAATGTGCCTCTCCTGTTCACGGACAACACAGCATCACCAATGTGCAGTTGCTGTCTCTAGGTTTTGCATCCTACTGAATAAAACAAAATAAAATAAAATAGAAGATCAGGTATCACACAGGTCCTATAGCTAGGCTGAGAGTAGACTGTAGGGAAAAAGAAAGTTTCAAAGCATAGCTAATATTTAAAAGTTCATGTTTAGCTGTCAAACAAATTTAATCCAGGGCTGGTCAACTTCAGATCTACAATGTAGTCAGTAACTATTAAAGTAGGAAAAAGACTTGTTCTCAAGCTACAGAAAGGGAGGTCACAACAGCTAGGTATAAATGCATGTTCATTTCAGACAAAGATACTCTGAGACCTCCGCTCAGACCTGACATACAATTTCCAGTTCACTCTACTCAGCATGGCCATGTGCTTTTCTAGGTCTTTGTTTCTCTTCATAATCAAGAGCTGGGGGTGGGGTGCAGGGATCAGACAGGAACAAAGGTCAGAGGAAGAAAAGATAACACTAGAGTAAATGCTCACTGAGAGTAGCAACAAGTAACAGAATAAGAAAACTCAATTCTTTCAAGTAAGCACACACAAAAATTTTAATAACTCTGTACCACTCTACAGTAGGGATCTGAGAGCACCTATTCCTTTGCTGTAGACACTTATGCTAGTCATAGCTGCCTCTCCATCCAGCTATGGTGAAAAGCCTTTGATCTTCAGTCTACTTGGGAGTGGCAATTTTGGAAAATAAATGAAAAATGAAGCATCAAAAATATAAAATCAAAAAGGTTGATATGTTTGGGTTCTGTGACATGTCCAAATACTTAAAAAGCTTCTAAAAGCTTTTCTTGGAATTAACACATTCATGACAGGAGTGTAATTTGTATATCTTGCTGCTAAATGGCCCTGAACCTCTGGTGATACATGCATGACTGTCCCATTGATCGGCATGGGACAATTTCACCTAGTGGTACAAGTCACCTGATGAGACAATCATGCATGTACCATCAATGGTTCAAACAGGTGGGAACATATTAATAAAATACCTAGTGTTGTAAAAAATTTCTGACAAGCACTTGCGAATGGCACCAGTCTATGGACCACACTTTGAGTAGTCCTCATCCCTTAATTAACAGAATTAAAGACTTCCTGCACTTGTTGGGAATAAGCTTAATCAGATTCATAATTCAGATAGACTTCAACTTACATGTATAATGACTTAACTTAAGTTTTCTTGACTTTATGATGATATGAAAGAGATATATATGTGGTAGAAACTTTACATGGAATTTTGATCTTTTCCTGGGCTAGCAATATGAGGACAAGTCTCTCCCTCTTCTCTCTCTTGATGTTGGGCAGTAGCAGTGAGTCATAGCTCTCAATCAGCACCCAATCACAAAGGCAAATAATGGTTACTCCGACCACGTGCTGTGAATAGTTGAGACAGATTAAATGCATTTTCAACTTATAATACTTTCAATGTACAACAGATATACCAGAATATAACACTACGTTAAATAAAAGAGCATCTGTATACCTTCTAATGCTTACGTGCTGCTTGGTGAAAAAAAAGGTAAGCTCTCAAATGCCTTTAAATGTAGAAAACAAAGAGCATGAAAATGCACCAAAAATTATATTTCAAAATAATGAATTATCATTTTTCAAGTTTCTTTAAAAAAATACTAATTTTTAATACAAAAGTAAGAACAGTTGTTTTAAAGAGAATATTCTATCTATGAAAGTGAATAATTAAGATGTTTTATAATATGATTTATAATCACTTATAATTATTTATGAATAACATGTATAATGGTCAATTATATGCTGCAATAACCGTGAGGACAACCACACGATGGAATTTTAAATAGGCAACAGATGTGTTTACAAAGAATGTTCAAGGATTTTGGTAGATGTTTTTGTAGTTTGGTTGATCAACATCAAATGGCAAACATTTAACTCATTTGAGCTATGAAAGCAGCAATCTCAAATAGTTTCACTTAATATAATGGAGCCCAAAAGAGACACATGAATAAAGAATTTGAGGTCAACTTTGTAAAACCTATACATGGAAAAGAGGCCTGGAAAACATAAATTTAAAAACTGGCATAGTGCCTTTTTATTCTTCTTGATCACTTTCCAAATTTCCATTTGTGAGAACGTATCGCATTAACAGTGAAAAAAATTTCATTTGAATTTTTAATTCAGGGAAATTGCTAGCAGTTTTGACAGAGTTTATCTTCATGTTTATAGCATTAAAGAGAATTCTACTGTAATTAATAGCCACTTTCATATATTTGAGACAAAACTGATTGCTTATCTATACACTCAAGAGATAAGTGGCAAATATAAATTCACAGGTATTAGCTGTTGGACTATTGCTGAATTCATTCATTGCCTCTAAGCTTGAACTGGGAAGGATTCATTATGTCTATGCAGGGGAAAGTTCCTATGACCACGAGGGACCAGTAGATCAGTGTCCCAGTTGTCCGCTCTCCACAGTCTGATTTATTGTTTTCACAGCTTTATTAAGGTGTAACTGACATACAAAAATTGCACATATTTAATATATGCAATTTGAAGGGTCTGGACATATACATAGACCCATGAAACCACCACCACAATAAAGGTACAGACATATCCGATGCCTCCAAAAGTTTTCTAGCCCCCTTCCTTTGGTGGTAAGCACGTATACCTTACGATCTATCTTTTTACTAAATTTTTTAGTACAAATAACAGTATTGTTAACTTGGTGTGTACTGTCTAGCATAGTTCCCTAATTTACACATCGTGCATAACTGACAGTTCATAGCAGTTGAACCACTCCCTGTTTCCCCTCCCCCAGCCTCTGGTTCCCACCGCTCTAGCCATCATTCTTTTACCTTGGGCAGGTCATTCTTACTGAGTTTCAGTTCTCCCACTTAAAATGAAGGGTCTTGAAAGGATGATCTCTAAGCTTCTTCTACCTTTGCTACTTATGATTCTCTTACATGATGCTGAAATTGGCTCTTCATAAGTCGTGGACCCAATGTAAAAAGGAAACACAGGATCTGAGATTCCAAAAATACCATGAATTTCAGGCTGGTGAACATAGAGCATTTGCCCAAGTGTAGGGCCCTACTCAGCATGTAGCCCTGTGTGATGACATGGCACACACACCCATGAACCTGACCCTGCTGAGAGCAGAAAGTAAAGGAGAAAAATCACCATCCAAAACCAAAGTGGATTTAAAACTTGCACTTATAAGATGAGCAAGTTCTGGGGAGAGCTTAATGGATGTGTTAATGAATTCGATGGTGGCAATCGTTACACAGTGTGTAGGTAACCAAATCATCATGCTGCACAGCTTGAATATATTCAATCTTTGTCTATTAAACATTAAAAAAAATTTTAAAGTGTTTAGGAGCCCAAGCGTGCACATTTAAATAAGAATTACTCACACAGTAGATGAAACAGCTGTTCACACAGTTAACCATACTTTGGTCGAATGATTAAAAACGAACCACAATCGCCTTTTCATACATGATTAGGATCCAGTTTCTATTTTAAAAGCATGTCTCTGCCTACAAAATTGTGCTTGGATTTCACAGGCCAGCCTGCTCTCTCTCTCAAGTTTTAAATTCCACCCTGGTGAGCCAGGCTCAGTTGAACTTTCCTCTGCTAACATCTGTGATCAAGATTAAAGTAACTAGCAGTTGGCTCTGGCCCATGAAGCAGAAATGTCAGGATAAGATCTTAAAGACATAGGTGTAGGCACACTTCATGAACAAAACCCAGACTGCATGGGAAGTACAACAAAGAATCAACGAATGGTATCTTACCATATTAAAAAGCTTTTGCACAACAAAAGACAGCAATGACAAAGTGAAAAGACAACCCACAGAGTGCGAAAAATTATAGCCATTTGTTCCACAGATAAAGGACTTCTATCTAGAACATATAAAGAATTGAAAAATATCAACACCCCCATATTCAAAGACACAATCCAAAAATGGGTATCTGAGATGAACACACACTTCTCAGATGAAGAAATACAAATGGCAAATAAATATATGAAAAAATGTTCATCTTTGTTCATTCGAGAGATGCAAATTAAAACAACACTGAGATTCTACCTCACTCCAGAAAGAATGGCTATCATCAAGAAATCAACCAATAACAAGCCCAGCGTGGTGGCACACACCTTTAATCCCAGCACTTGGGAGGCTGAGGTAGGTGGAGCATTGTGAATTCGAGGCCGGCTTGGGCTACAATGTGAGCGCAAGGCCGGCCTGAGCTACATAGTGGGACCCTGCCTCAAAAAACTAGGGCTGGGAGTTTGGCTCAGTGGCTTAAGTGCCTGTCTGGCAGGCACGAGGTTGTGAGCTGGATTCCTGGTGTTGAAAAAAAAAAAAAAAGAAAGAAAAGAAAAAGAAAAAGAAATCAACCAATAACAAATGCTGATGGGGCTGTGGGGAAAAAGGAGCCCTTCTCCATTGTTGGTGGGAGTGTACACTGGTACAACCACTGTGGAAATCAGTACAGAGATTTCTTAAAAAACTAGAATTGGAGGTCCCATTTGATCCAGCTATTCCCTTCTGGATATTTTCCCAAAAGAATTAAATACATCATATCACAGCACTATATGTGCACCCATGTTTATATCAGCACAATTTGTAACAGCTAAATTTTGCAAACAATCCAAATGCCCATCAACTGAGGAATGGGTAAAAAAGATGCATATATACATATATATATATATATATATATATATATATATATATATATTTGAATACTACTCAGTCATAAAGGAAGAAAAATTTGAGAATTTTATAGGTAAATGGATGCAACTTGAGACTGTACTCATAAGTAAGATAAATCAGAACTACATGTGTAAACATCATATAGTCTCACTAGTATGAGAAATTGAATAAGTAATAGGACCCAAAATATACAATAGATATTGTGAATAGGGAAGAAACTGTTCAAAAGAAAAGAAAAACTGTGATGGGATAAAGGGGAAAGGAAGGAAGGGAAAAGGAAAAAATATATATATATATACATGAGAAAGTTAAAATAGTTTTACAGTTGGTTTCTTGATTCACTGAGGGGAAAGTTTTGTGCTAGTAATGTTCTGGACAATGTTTTATGCCTATATCTTGTACCCTGAACAACTAATGTGAATATAACAATGTGCAATGTGTTGATTACTGTTACTCTCCCACCAGCCTGTTTTGAAACTCTGTTTTATTGTAATTTTTTGCTTTTTGTTTTTAAAAAAAAGGAAGATCAGGTATTTGCAAAGTTTGGGGATTCAGTCACTTTCATTATCTTGCTGTTTTCTTGGTAATCATTAATCTGAATCCTATGACAACAGGCTGTGTGAAGAGGGATTTTCAGTCCATTTTTCTGCCTTGGAATTGCAGGAGGAAATGTACACAGGCAGTGGGACTTCGCTTCAGTGGGAATCATCACAGAGCAGTCAGGAGTGGGAGAGACAGACAGGTGTCTGGTTCTCTACTAGAACTCACTTACTTTGCATACGGGCCTAACGAGTTCAATTCTTTCAAGTGTTGAGACCCAGGGCCCACTGATCATCACAATCAGGTGCATTGAAAGCAGTGAAAAATAACAGAAATGGGCAAGAAATGGGAGACCAGGAAAAATGATCATGAATCAGATGGACAAATGAAAAAGGACTCAGGATTCACTGAGTAAAGAGCTATGGCATTTTTTGATGTCAAGTGATCCTCAGTGCTTTTAGCAGAATGCCAAACCAATGTTTGGAACGATGGCCAGATTCTTCAAGGAAAGTTTAACAGAAGCCCAGCATACTCTGTTTAAAGATGCAGGGAAATGGGTGATATAATTTAGAAAGATTCCTTAGGGGTAAACCTTAACTCTCTAGAAAATCAGGCTCCCAAAGCCTCCAGATGGTAGAAGTTTTATGTGACGCATCTTCACATTTTGCAGCATTTCTACTTACCTATTTCCAAAACTCGTTTTTCTCTCCTGCCTTAAACGATGGTCTAGAACAGACCCTAGCAAATCTTTTCCACACAGGGTCATGTAGTAGGGATTTTCAGCTTTTTAGGCCATGTGACCCCTGTATGAATGGCTTGGCTCTGCCATCAGAGTTCATGACAGCCAGAGAGAGCACATAGCAAGTGGGCCTGGCCAAGTACCAGTACAACTACTCACAACTCAGACAGCTGACCGGACTTGCTCCATGACCACCCTTTACCAACTCCCAGTCTAGAACAAGAACATTTCTCCAGACAAAGCTAAGTCTGAATTCAAGTCACAAATCCACCACTCCGAGACCTAGTATCCGTTTCTTATAATACAGGGGATATAACACCCATTGTGCTGGGTTATTGTGAGCATCAAATGGAAATAATTGAGAAATGATAAAAGTCAACTTTCTTCTCCATAGAGTTACTCTTTTCATCTGCCTGGTCTTCTTCTTGGCTCTCCATCTGTAAGTTTCTTATCCATCATTGGTGGCCTCTCTTGGGTTTCATCACATTGCCCCACACCCTCCCTGTCTCATGGGAGACAGAGAGATCATTAACTTTTGTACTGAAGTGGAAACAAAGCCTCACGGAGGGAGATATTATAACCAAAGTAGGAAGTATGCTCTCAAATCCAGTAACCCTTGGTTTAGAGGCTGTCACATGAACAAACACAGACTCTCAGGAGTTTGTAGGCATGAAGGTAGAAATCTACACCCACTGTCACAAAAGTAGCAGCACAGGCTCTTGGTTGCTTGGTTGGGATTCCCTCATTTTTGAAATGGGGTTAATAATGATAGGTTCTAAGGGGCTCTATCTCACGATGCTGATTGTGCCTCATGACAGAGACATGTTCATCTGTAACTGTTGCACAAACTGATGTGGCTGTGAGGATTCAATGGCAGCAGCATTCCTAGACCCCGTCACCAACATATAGGGGGTGCTCGATAAAAGTCCATCGCTTGTTGGTGACAGATGTGCACATACTTAAATATGTAAGTGAACACACACACACAGTGCTGTCAGCTCCACACGGGCAGGACCCATAGCTGACACATAGCATGTGCTCATTAAAGAACTGTTTGTTCATTTGTGAACATGCAAAACTCTCATGCACAGAAACAGCTAATTGCAAACAGCTTGATAGTTGAGCTGGGCTACCCAAGGGCTTTGAGTTCTCTCTCCACATCCATTTGTTCTCCCAAAGGAGCTAAGAAACCTGCCGGACCGGGCCTAGGTAGGTGAAATTTTCTGGCTATTTTCCAGATTCCAAAACATCATCACCTATGCTGTTCAAAGAACCACAGCACAATTGTGACTCCAGGATGAGTGAGCTGGAGGGAATCAAGGGCAGGTGTCCAAGCAGAACATCCCTTTCAAGATGGGGATGAATGGGAGTGAGGGGGCAGCAGGCAGTCTATGAGTACCGGAGGATTCTCCAGGACTGTTTGCTTGAACAGCTGCGATGAGTTTCTGCTCTTGGATAAAGAAGGCCCGTGTATTTGGAAGAAAAAAAGCCATCAGATGCTCCACTGTCCTGCACAAAGGGAGAACTTGCACTGAACCAGGTCCCAGAAAGGCCCCTAAGGCACAGCAGACAGCAGCTCAGCACTGAGAGCCCCTCCCAAGACCCACTTTGAGTCCTGGTAACAGCATGGCTTTGTGCATAGGACACTTCTAAGCCAACAAGGCATCCAAGCCTGGAGGAGGCAACAGCTTGAGCTGCAGTAAACAAGGCCCTCACAGAGATAGTATGCCCAGGCCTAGCCTCTGCCTCTGCAGTTACCTCCACCATGCCAAGATGACGTCCTTGGAACTTGGACACTGATGTCAGAACAAGGGTGGAGGACTCATCCTCTTAGCATAACATAAACTGGCAGCCTGGCTCCTTAGCCCTAAAATAGAATGAACTAGTGTCTGCCTCCGGCCATGCAAACCAAGTCCTCATGTAGTACGTGGAAGTAGTCCATGGAGAGCCAGATGCAGCCTTTGGCTTCAAGACTCAGTCTGCTCAGCCTACACATCTGTTTCCCACACATTGCTGGTTTTGATTGTATTGTGGTTGTTGCTGTTTAAAGGGGCGGAAGACTAAACCACCCTTCAGAGAAGGAGAAATATATGTATATGTATTGTGTATGTGTGTGTGTGTGGGTGTGTGTGCGCTCACACACACCAAGGTAGATTAACAGATACATACATACATATGTACACACAGTAGATTATTAGCAACTCCATTTTACTGATGAGCATGCTGAGTGTCCAAGAAGTGAGCAGTTAATAAGCAACACAGCTGTGATGCAAACCTAGATATGATTATTCTGCTGCCAACCATGTTGTGGTGTGAGGCCTACAGTTAGTGTTATATGCTGCCTTGACATCTAGGGAAACCAAGAGGGCCTCAAGTGCTCTCAGTAAAAATTCCTGTGTCTGCTGTGCCTCCTTGAATTAGGTCCCCTCACTCAATGACCCTCCTTATTCCAGGAACAACCACAGTGCCTGCCTAACTCTGAGTACCTGGTAGGGGCCCCCTGTCAGTCTGTGCAATTATTCAGATATGACAATGACACTCCCTCAGGGGAACCAAGGGTTATGTCACCCTTGTGCTAGTATGAAGAGCGTCTTCCTCCCATTGTCTCATTGAGCATGCTCCGTTCCTGTGTGCAATCCTCATGTGGTCCCACGTGCACGCAGCATCTGCCTCCCGTGGGCTGTGAGTCTATGTGACTCATCAGTTGCTGTGGACCTGACTGTCCCCCATCAGCGTCATCACGTTAGGGTGGGATCCTACTTCACCTATGAAGAAGGTGACCAAAGCATGGCACTGAGCTCAAGATGTGTCCACAGGAACAACACAGGCCTGTAGCTTTCCCTTTGCTGGATACAACACCCGACTTAAAGGAGGAAAGGCTTTCATTGGCTCATGTTTTAAGGTAACTCAGTCCATAGTCAGCTGGCTCCAAGGCAGAAGCAACAAGAAGGAAGGGCATGGCGGAACAAAGCTGCTCAGTTTAACATGGTCAGGAGGCACAGCAGGAGAACAATGCTAGACAGGTGACTATTCGAATGGTGACTGGGAAGTTGCTATGACCTGAATATCTCTGTCCCCCATGCAAGGTCCATGTTGAAATTTAGTCCCTAACCACAACATGTTAAGAAACAGAAACTTCAGGAGGCCATTAAGCTATGAAGGCACTTCTCTCAGGAGTGGGATTTGTTCCTTATAAAAGGGCTGGAGAGAACTGTATCAGTCCATTTCATCTTTCCATTCCTTCTGCCATATGAAGACATGGTGTTTGTCTCCTCCAATCAATGCAGCAACAAGTTGCCATCTTGGAAGCAGATAGCAGCCCTCAGCAGACCCCCAACATGCTGGGGCCTTGAAAATGGACTTCTTAGGTTTTAGAACAGTAAGGATAATTTCTGTCATTTATAAACTAGCTAGTATCTGGTATTTTATTGTAGCAGCACAAACAGATTAAGACAGAAGTTTATAATAAGTTGGTCATCAATCAGCAATGGCTTGCTCAGCATGTTCTCCCACTGGGACATCAGGCTTGGCAAGTGGACCCTGGGCTCTGGTGGACCTGCAAGGACTGCAGCAGTGACCTGTAGGGCCTGTCCCAGCAGGCAGGTGCCCCACCATGATTCCACAAAAGCTTTTTTCTGACTTGTCTTCTCTGCACCCTCTACCTAAGTGAATTAACACATTAGAGAAAAACAAATCAAAAACATAAACAGAAGTTCTCTGAAAAAAACCCACCAAACACCTAGGAATGTGTAGGTTTGATGGTGTCTATGAAGATCTTCCCCCAGAGGAGCCTGCCATCTAGAAAGGACCATGAAAAATACTTATAAAAATAATAGCAATTACAAGAACAAATAATGGGTCCAGTCAAAACTAGCTGCTGGCTTCCTGCAAGGAGGGCTGAGCTCACATGAGGCAGATATCGCTGAACCCATTTTATTGGTGAGAAAATTGAACTCAAAAATAAAGGAGCAAATTACCCACCAGTTACAGTGGAAACTCTAAAGGAAGAGGGCCACCCTTCTCATATTTACATCAGCCATCAATTCACTTTTTCATATTTTCCCTATCCACATAATACTGGGTTGTTTTCTTTTATGTTTATTTTCCAGTGCTCTTTAAATCATCCCATCTATATTTTTACCTCAGTGAATTAATTTAACCCATAAATTGGAGGAAAAACTAGTATAATTTGCCATAAATGGAATGTAACAAGAAAAGTACACAGAGAGCTATTAATTTCTTTAAAGTTTGCTCATGCACTGCTTAAAAGCATCTTGTGCATCACCAGCTCATATCTGACACTTTGGAGAAGGCTGCAGGAGAGAAATTGAGTCCTGGGCTTTGCCTGGCTGGCTGGGGACACTGAGAGAGGGATGAGGAAAGGCTGTCTGGGTGGAGGTGACAGCATGGGGCAAGGGGCAGAGGTGGTACGCAGGGAGCAGCCCATGTAGAAGGATGAGAGGAGACCACAGCTGCCTGGTTAATCACCGCAGACAGCCAGCTCCCCATCACAGATCGAGCATGCTGGAATGTGGACTAACACACGTTGAAATTATTTTAAAAGCCAGGCTGAAACAACAGTGTTTTGTCATCCCCAGCTAACCAGAGAACAATAAATCCAAGTCCCCACTGGCGTGTTCTAGTTTTTCCCAGGATTGTCATTTGATTCTACTTTTCCAGTGGGGGAAAAATAAAATCTGTTTCCTGGACGATGGTGAATTCTGAATGCAGATGTCCAAAGACTGGAGGAGGCAAATGGAAAGCCAGAAAAAAAGAGGTAGGCAGCCAAAGGCAATCAGGGGATGTTGACGTAGGGGCCCCATCCCTTGCGGGTGTGTGTGCACATATGTGTGTGTGTGTGTGTGTGTGTGTGTGTGTGCGCACGCGCACGCGCATGTGCACATTATTCCCAGGGTCATTTCAGGCTGTCAAAGAGACACACTTACCTTGTAAAAGGTCAACTTCTAAACTGACCAGGGCAACTTTAGCCAGACTAGATTGCATAGGAAAGGCAAGTCTGATCTTTAACCCAGCATAACCGACATTTGTAAACAGGGGGACTTTTGCACATGTGTCAGATGGTCTCCTTTCCTGCCAGGGATGCCTTCTTGGGCCTCGAAACCTTGACAGTGTCAAGCAGCCCCAGGAAAACTGCTCTCTGCTTTCTCAGATGGAGCACTGTGTACTTCTCTGCCCTCACAAGCCAGGGATGAGTTTTTAAAAGCCCTTCCCAAGGAAAGGCATATATTCTGCGATGTGGTATCCTTTAGGTGCTATCACAGCATTTTGTAAGATCACGTGTAATGCCAACTGGAGCTAGGAAAAATAGTATTTAGCCCCAGAAAGGCATATAAATCCCTATAAAATGCAGGTTTTCCTTTTTAAAAAGTGGTTTTGTTCTATTTTTGCCTATGGTCACAGCCAAGACACAGTGGCCTGCAGAGCTGGTACCAACACTGACTTCCTGAGAACCTGGAATCAAACCTGACTATGGCAATTTTGCCTGAGCTCCTGGGTATAGGATTTCTGCATCACCAAGTGCAGGCAAGCCCTCTGAGCCTTAGTCTTCTGGGGAAGCCAGGTGAGAGGCTGCTTAAGATCCCTCCTAGCACATATGAGGCCTGGGGTTCAATACTTAGGACTAACAACACATCAAACCCAGGGTCTTTCCTTCCTGATCCTCCCACTACTTGAAAACTTCACAACACAGCACACAAATTTCTATCTCCAGAATGGTTTCTTCTTATTGTTCCTTCCACACTCATCCTTTATTTATACATTTCCCATTTCTTTGTGGTTTTTTTGCCCAAATTCCACCTGTCAAAGTTCTGCCTACCCGATATATATCTTAATGGCCCTCAAATATATCCCCTTCTGTCCTTTCCCAGTGTCCTCATTCCAGTTCAGGCCCCATCATTGCTCTCACAATTATTTTCCCTAATTCTAACTGAAATTCACCATGGCTTTTGATTACAGATGTGGTTAACAGATTGCAGTGGTATTAGCCATACCTGAGATTTTGACATCAATGAAGAGAAGCTGCAGATATTTCCCTGTCACATTGCTTTGGTAGCAGATAATTCAAAATATTATTTGCATTTGTCACTATTTTTAAATTACAGTAGTTATTAGAACTGCTGCCAAATCAACCTAACTAATGTGTTAATAAAAATGCTAATGCGGTATTATGCTACAAATTTTTATATATTTTATATAGTTGTACCATGATATAATTGTGCATTTCAAGATAGTGCAGAGATGGGGGGCACAGGTTTACGCAGAAGCCAAAGGGTCCAGGACAATGACCCTCTCTAGATGGCGACTTCACTCATGGCAAGGCCCTGGGTCCCTCATCTTTCAACCTGGAACCTAAAGCGGTGGCTGGACATGATGAAATTGGTAAAAGTGAAGTGACATACCCTATGTATTCATCTATTTATTTAATATGTAATCTTTCCATTCTTACTTTTTTCCTTCATTATTCTGTTCCTTCTTTCCATCTTTCCATCAACCATTCACCATCCACCCAACCATCACTCACCCACAAATTATCCATCCTTTCACCCATTCAGCTATCCATCCTTCATCCATCCCCCCGCTTTCATCTATCCACCCACTCTCCTTCTGATCCACTCTACAGGTCTAAGATATGAGCACTTCTTCACTCAGTCTCCAGATTCAGTTCTGAGCCTCAGATGGGGACTTAGGAGGAAAAGAGCTGATGCATTCTCTTGCCTGGCCTCATGTCTATCACTGAACATGGCTATAGCCTGAATGTCTTTCACAGACCTAATACAGAGCTCCATCTCCAGGTTCCACGCCACAGGATGTGGCCCTAAGCCCAGGCAGGGCCCATGGCCGTGTTACACCCCTGGCACACCAGATCCAGGAGTGCTTTTCGCTTTCAGATGATCACAGAGTGGCCAAGCCTCAAAAGACACTCATGGTTATTACCAAATCCATCTTCTGTGTGGCATAGTGGCTAAGACACTGGTGTAAGTTTAAATGCTGGCGCCCCACTTATTCTGCATGCCCTTCAGTGACTGATTTAACCCTCCTCCTTTCTGGGAAGGTTGAAGAAAATCTTCACCACAGGAAGGTTCAATGAGTTAATCAGTTGAAAATACTAGCAGTGTACCTGGCATACTGTAAGTGCTTATCCAGTCTCAGAAAGTGTTACGCAGTCAGTTACTCAAAGGAGGCAGAGAATGCAAACACTGCCATCAGAAATCCTGGGAAAGGGAACTAAGGGATGAATCAACAAATATCACTTTTGCAAAATGTTTAAGCTATTCATATCTACAATGGAAATCAAAGCAGAAAGGTACTGTTTTTACTCATCTGTTGGTCAAAGATTATAAAGGCTGATAATCACCTGTGCTTTTGAGAGGGAAACAGGAAATTGCATACACTCTGACAGATTTGATGGGATCTCTCTAACAGGACAATTCAGCTAGGCCTCTCAACATGTAATATGCACACACCCTTTGCACCAGCAATCCTAAATTCATTCACTTATCCAACAGATACACACGTGCAGATATGAACAATTACACGTATGAGAATGGTGAGCAGCAGCACAGCTCAAAGTAAGAAAACAAAAAGGAAGAATCTAAATGTCTGCCAACAGGAAATCAATTAACTGGATGATGAGATATCTAAGTCATTCAATTTGTATTTTCTGAGGAGTTACTTTTGACAATAGACTTGGACAAAACAGAAAACTAAGAGTAAGGAACGATAATATGTGAAATGAATGATATGATGTGAAATGAGAACTAAGATACATGCATATGTAAAGAGACAGAAAAAAGGAAATTATTATAAAATATCATTTAATAGATATTCTTGTCAAGGAAACAAGAAATCCCTACAGTACACAGACACATAGGTTAATATGCAAAGGAGAAATGTGGAAGAAGAACTAAAAAACCACCAGCAGCAATTACCTCTAAAGAACAAAGAAAGGGGCACCAAGATTGACTTTTGTCTTGATGTTGCTTTACTGTTTTGTTTTGCCTTATCAGGTGTTTGTGTTGCTTTAATCCAGAGTAAGTCCAGCAGGCTACACTCTCAGAATGTGTCTGCCTCTCTTAGCTTCCACTGTTGGTACCTGGTCCAAACCACCCCTGTAGCCATGGGTCTATTGCAGCAGTCCCTGCCCTTGACCACTGGAGCACACTTCAGTAGGACAACTGCTAGTCTCATTTGTAAATGTCAGGCTATGTCATCCCTCTGCTCCAAATCTCCAAGGACTTCCCAGTATGGAGTGAAAGCCAAGTCCTTTCTAAGTTTGATAAGGTCCTAATGATGTAGACTCACCTCCATGTCTCTTGTTCTCTCTCTCTCTTTCTCTCTCTCTCTCTCTCTCTTTCTCTCTCTCTCCCTCTCTTCCCTTACTCACTCTGCTATAGCCATATCAGATTCTGCTATACAACAAACACACCAAGTATATCCCACTTCAGGGCCTTGGCACTGGCTGCTCCCTGTTCACACATGCATTGAACAGGCTCATCCACTTGCACTTGCAGGTGTCTATTCAAACACTGCTGTGCGGAAATGTCCTCATTATAGCACAACCCTCCCTAACTTACCTGGCCTTGTTCACCCCTCCCCTGACTTTCTTTCTTTAGCTCTTGCCGCAATCTGACATAGCACAGAAACACCTTCCTCGTAGGATGTCCATTCACACCGTGAGCTCATGAGCATGAGTAGCATGGTGTTTGAGGGTAGATTTCCAGCCACTAAACAGTATCTGGCACATGATAGTCACTCAGTAAATATGTATTGAATGAAGTGATCAATAATACATAATACAGAATACTGCTGATAATAGCAACTATGAAAAACAGATACTTTAAAAAAGGGCTTCAAGTCCCCCCCCCCAATTTTTCTTTAAATAAATTGTTTCCAAGCCTGACACCCTCCAAGAACAGGATGGGAGGAACTGGCAACAGCAGGACCACAGAAACAGCTCATGGCCAGCATGGCACACAGCAGCCGTTGTCTTAAGCAATGGCTCTGTACATAGGACTCTTTGATGGAGTCTGGGGAATAAACGCCAGCAGAGTTTGAGCATGTTACAGAGCCAACCCCCAAAGCCACAAATGATTTCCGGGTGTTAGGAAGGCCCACACCCTCCTCAGATAGAGCAACCATGCAAATCTGACACCCTGCCAAATCCCAGCCCTGCTGTCCTCAAGGCGACAGGGCACGAGGGACAAGGCCCAGAACTCAAATCAGTGCCTGTTACAGAAAAGTGACTGGGCCTGAGGGTCTGAATGCTCAGGAGGGGGTGTCTGCACGTGCGAGCATTTGTGTGTGTGTGTGTGTGTGTGTGTGTGGCAGGGGGTCTTCACTTTTTGTGCCTCAGGTCTTGCTAGCTTTGTAAATGGGAAAAGTAACATGAAGAGCCAAGCATACCTGTAATCCTACCACTCTAAGAGGCTGAGGCAAGAGCATCACAAGTTCCAGCCCAGGCTAAACAACTTAGACACTTAGTGAGACCCTGTGTCAAAATCAAAAATAAAAACAGGGGCTACTAATGTAGCTCAGTGAGGCCCTGGGTTCAATCCCCAGTGCTGCTAAATAAATAAATGAATGTAACATTAGAACTTTCCTCTGTGTCTTCATTACACGCCCCACTAAAAGCTTTGACACATATATACTGCTGTGTGTAGAACCTCAGCCCGTATGAGGTCACTTGGGAGCAAAAACTCAAAACCTAGTGACATTTTCAGGCAACAGTCCAAAATCGGAGGTGACCAGCACCGTGTCATTACTAAAGTCAGCAGTTGCTGCTTTTGCAAGCGCTGTATGCTGTATTCACTTAGACCAGTAGTTCTCAGGCTGGGGCAGGGATCATTCCCCAGGGGGCTTTAGGCCACGTCTGGAGACATCTTGGGAAGCAGGAGGAACCACTGGCACCCACTGGGTAGAGGCTGGGGACACTGCTCGAGACCCCACAGCCCCCAGCACAGCCCCCAGCAGGGTACAGCCCTGGAAAGGGAACCAGCAGAGCCTAGTGCGCAGTCTGGGGGACCTTGTCCACTGTGCATGTCAGACCCAGAGGACTTCAGATCCTGTCTGTCCTGCGACTGTGACAAACATGATGCCAGGGACCTGGCTAGTGAGGAAAGAAGGGCAGCAAGCCTGGTGGGGGCTCTGGCGAACAGGTGACTCCCCCAAAGGCCCCAGCCCTAGGGGGCAACTAGGATGCACCACAGCACTACGCGGTGTCAGGAGACTCAGTGTGGTTTTACATTCCAGGATTTCAAAACTCCTCCTGCACTATCTCCAAAGAACCACTACAGAAACAAGTTCTCAGGCCTAAGAGAACCCATGTGCAGGCCAGAGGTGGCCAGGTAGAGTCCTATGGCATTCTACTGGGTCTAAGGCCATGTAATGAGAACACTACCTCCTGCCCTGTAACTGGTGCCTGGTTATAATTAGGGCAGTGCACGGGGACACTGGTAACCTAGCCAAGAAGTGTCTTTCAGCCCCTTTTGGAGTTGGAGGCTCTTCCTCCCAGCACAGAGTTAGCTGGGTTTCTCCCTAGCAAGATGCAATGCTACATTTCTGTCCTTGGCCCCACCCATCTGCCTCTCCTTAGATGCCCCTTTTCCAGGGGACAGACAGGAGCTACAGTTCTCAGAAGAAGACAAGAAGGGTATCACTACCCACAAGATGTTCCTTTTCAGGAGTGCAGCCGAACCCTGCAGGGAGGGGTGCACTGGGCTGGAGGAACAAACACTGACCCTCCCCACTTGCTCTCAAAGCCACAGAGAGAGGTGGTGGCACTTCTGAGAAATCAGATTCAAATGCTAGGACTGCTACCATTTCCTGGAGTGTGACAGAGGAAAAGAAAAAGAGGGTCCATGAAGGATTTGCTTGCTGGCAGCAATGACCTGCCTCTTCTGTCCGTCTGTCTGTCTGTCTGCTGTGCTAGGCCCTCAGGAAGTAGCCGAAGGCCTGTTTCCCTCCTCCTCCACAGCCTCCATCTCTGCCCTAGATCCCTGTCCCTCCCTGGATGAAGAAGCCCTTCACATCCCTGCGGCTATGACAGAGGGGTGTGACCAAGTGACAAGACTCAGAGCAGCTGTCCCCTGCCTGGAGCATCTCTGCACATCCATGGACCTCAGATACTTATGTTAGCACAGGACTGTTCAACGTGTTGGTTTCTTGGCTCCATTTTTGGGAGGAAGTCGTCACAAATAGAACAACAGCCAAAATCCACCCTCCAGAAAACTCTGCAGGTTCCCTCCAAAAACCTCACACTCCCCTGGGCTCCTTCTGGGCCCTGCTGTCAGTGGGAAGGCCTGCTGCTTTATCAAAACATGGTAAGAATGACAGTGACTCATGCTGAAAAGTCCCATTAGCAGTGCTACATCATCAAAGGGAGGGTCTCAAAATAGAGAGAAAGAGGGAGTCAGACAGAGAGAGATACAGAGAGATAGAGGCAGAGGCAGAGAGACAGAGGCAGACAGACAGAGAGACAGAGGCAGAGAGACAGAGGCAGACATAAAGAGACTGAGAGAGGTTATTGTCCTACTACCAAGAAGATGCCACAAAGAAGTGTCATAAGGGGCACCAAGGGAGATGTTGTGGCTCAGGCCAGCAATGGAGGGAGCTGTCACCATCATGGGCCTGGAAAGGAGAAAAGAATAGCTGGGATGGGCAGGAGCTGTAGTCCTCTCGAGGACAAAGTCAACCATGGAAAAGTACCCAACTGCATCTCCTCCCACACCCTGCCAGTACCTCCTGTGGCCCAAGCAGTGAAAGTCCATGATGATGAAGTCCAGCTGGGGGCAGAGAAGGGAGGGAAGGGCAGGGAGTGGTTTGATGGGGCCAGGGGGTTCCAATGGGAGCCAGCCAGTGGGCAGACATACAAAGAATCCAGGTAGGACTGTTGATCTTCCACCTGAGTGCCATCCTCCAGTCACCAGGAACCACATGTTTCTAAGGTGACTGGCCATTCTGGAGGAGGGTCTTTAGGCAGCACAGTGAGTCAGGATGCAGAGGGACCAGCACTGGTTCAGCCATCTGTGCCTGGTTTTCTCACATAAGGCATGAGTTACTCCAAGGATGCAAAAGAGGGCTGAACCCTCTGCCACTTAGGAGCTTCAAGGTCATGAACAAGGTCCTTACCCTTTTGATGTCACAATATCTTCACCTCCAAAGGAGGAGACAGAGTTCCTCCCCCAAGGGTTGATGTGATTAGAGGGGTCACATGTATAAAGGGCTTAGAACAGCCTTAGGCACATAGAAGACATGGCATAAACACTACAGCAAGTCGCACTAAGGTCCTCTGTGGCTCTCCAGTGGTACCAGTTTAGGCCCCATCTATGAGTTTTTATGTCCTTCCTATACCTGGCCTTTTGTGAAAGGAATTTGGTGTGAAAGGAATTTACTTGACTGAATTACCCTGGGTCCCAGGACCCACAAACCTAGTCCATACTTTCTAGCACCAGAAAATCTCTTTAAACTCTCCAGAGTGCACAGCCCTGTCTTGAAAATGCCATGGAGAAGGGAGCTTAAGCCTCAAAGATCCTGGTACATGTCACACTGATGCCAAATGTCAGTGGTGCCTTCTAATGCTCATAGGTCCCCACAAATCCAGCGACAGTGCCTTGTCACTAAGCTGGCAACTCCCTGGACTTCTGCCTCATCCTGCAGTGAATGAGGATGACACCTTGTGCTAGAGGGATACCCCAGGGTGCCATTGTTCTGTGGGTTATGAGTAGGACAGACCCTGCCACAACCTGGACGCTCGGCTGGAGTCACACGAAGGGACACGTGCTTCCAACCCATCTGCTGTGGGTGGCCATGTGAGTGATCTGTGTCTGCACCTAATCTGCATCTCTTAGTCAGCTTTCCATCACTGTGACAAAATACCCAAGATAAACAAGTTGGGGGAGGAAAGGTTTATTTTGGTTCATGATTTCAGACATTTCAGTCCATGGTTGGCTGGCTCCATTGCTTTTGATCCGTGTCAAAGCAGAAACATCACAGTGAAAGGCAAGGCAGAGGAAAGTTGCTCAACTCACGGCAGACAAAAAACAGACAAGAAAAAGGACCAGAGTGAAAAGAGCTGGGGACATGGTATATTCTTCAAAAATGTACCCCTGACCTACCCCTCCAATCAGGCCCCACCTCGTAACAGCCCATTCACATGTAAACTCATCAGTGGATTAATCTGCTAAAGTATATAGCACCCCCTTAACCAATCACCTCCCCAAAGCCTCACCTCTGAACTCAAGTGTCTTTTGGAATATTTTTTACCTAAACCATTATACTTGTATCCATATTTATTCCATATATGGTATACTCCTATATCTGTATCTATATCTAATCTATTCTACATCTATAAACATACCTAATTTAAATCTCCATCTACATTTAACTAGAGGTATCTGTTTCTGTATCTAGTCTAATTTACATCTGTACAAATATCTGTACTGGATCTACCTCAACATCTAATCTACAAGGAATCTGTACTCATGCTGAATCAATACCCACATCAAGTCTATGTTTATATCTTTTTGTTACTGGAATCTTAGCAACGTAGCAATAAGGGAGACAGGGTTCATCTGTAACCTGGCTAGGAGCCAGGCTCTACCACTGACTACGTTAAAAGGAAACTTGGTCTCTCTGGCCTTTAGTTGGACCAACTGTAAAGTGGGGCTGTGATTAGTCTCCTGACAAGTAAAATCTAAGATGCGGGGTTCAAATCCCGCTCCATTTGCCACCTGCTGTGCACATAACTGATACTCTTTGTGCTTCAAGTTCTGAACTGTAAAATAGGGATGATAATTACACATTCCACATGGGACAGTGGTAAGATACGAATGAGAAGACCCGTGTAAAAAATCTTTCTTAGAAGAGTACCTAGCATGTATTATATGGCTTAGTGAAAGGTAGCTAAAAGTACCAGACTTATTGGACACATAAAATATATAGTTCTCATCTCAAAATAAACATAGAGTATACCCAAAGAATGTGGTCATCGTTGACACAAACAGTAACTATAAATGTTCTCAGTTAAGGGTTAAACTCAGACATCCAAAGTCTTAAGCAAAGTGTGTCCCACCAAGAATAGAGGGGTAGTGATCTCAACGCGATCTATTTTTCGACACGTTGTCTTTGGCTGGCTGCGCTTTGGGGAACTTGCTGGCTATTTGTGGAATGAATGCGGCCTCATATTCTTCACCCTGAGTCATGCAAACTAGAAAGGAGTCCATGGCCTCAGAACCACAAATCCTCCCCAGAATGGTGCCATGGTCCAAGGGCAGCATCCCTGTTGAGTAAGCCAAGTCCCTGCCCAGGCGATGATCCAGCCAGCCACCTCCCTGCCTCCACCAGGGCTAATTAAAGACCCAGAAAAATCAGAGCCAGTGGAAAAGAATCATGCTAAAGTGACCTGGCCTGTCTGCAAACCAGCCTCATCTGCCCCAGAGAGGAGCAGCTGCCCAAAGGATGCTGCTGGGCTGGAAGCAATTTGGTCTCGCCTTCTCTCAACAGATGCTGGGCACCATAAGAATTAATGGGCTGGAGATTCAGGTAAGAGCCATTCAGAAGCTCCCTGATTACTCCAAAAACTACTCTCTGCAGAGAGAAAGGTTAATCGAAGCCCAGAGCTGGAAGAGAGGCAAGGAGACAGCTATTACTTTACTTAATCCTATGAGTTGGGGAAGATCTCTCAGAGAAAGTTACCACAAAGGCAGATAGGGCCTGGGCCTGAAAGAGGAAAGGCCTAAAAACAAGATGCTCAAAAAATCTAGGCCCATAGTCCAGAGCAAAAGCAGTGGCCAAGCCCCTCAGTACACCAGCCAAGTAGCTGAATTTTTATTGTTATTTTTACTTACTTTGCAATGCAGAGGAGGGGACCCAGAGTGTCGCACATACTAGGCAAAGCTCTACCACTGAGCTACACCCCAAGCTGAATTTAGTTCTTTTTAAAAATTTTGTATATTCTATGTACTATTGAGCCATAAATCTCTCAGGAAATCATCTCTTCTGATGAAATTTTTTCCCTAGAACTATCCAACAAGACTCACTAGTTAAAGATGCCTAGCACATATTTATGTGCACGATGGTTGCTGGGTGCAGAGTCACTGTCAATGCAGACACAGATATGCTGGGAATGAATGTGTTGCAGGCAGACCCTGTAGTCTGAATAAGGTCTGACCTTAACCAGAGAAGGTAACCTTGGAACATAAAGAAGAAAATACTAGGGAAGTCATCTCTATGTGGCTAGAAATATCTGTAAAGTAAGCTACTGCAGTGCAAATGAGGTTACTCTCCAGTGTCTCAACCTTGAAACAACTGATATCTGAGGCTGGATAATTCTTCCCTAATGCTCTTGTATAGCATCCCTGATCTCTACCCACAGACACCAGTAGCACCTTCTGTTTACAAGTTGTAACAGTCAAAAAATCTCTGTTCACAGCCAAATGCCCCTTAGCAGGCAAAGTCACCCTGGTTGAGAGCTACTGGTTGATACTGAAGTTTGACTTCAGCTGAGCACCAGTCCATTAATTAGCTAATGACAACCATGAGCTGGATTTCTGATATCAGCTCCCATGTGAGCATGACATTGCTAAGATCCGAACTGCCCTTGACCTATCAAAAGGTTCCCAATGGACACAGTGTGACCAGATGACCCTGAACTTAAGCCCCATAAATTCCTCTTTCTTCACACTTGTCTGATAAAGTAACTCCTTATTCATCTTGGCATAATAACAATGGAAGGACACTGAAGGCGCTTGAAGGAGTCAACAGCCTTTCAATGATTCTACGGAAAACCAGCATTATGTTTATAGAAACCCAGACATAATATGCAAACATTTCAGAACACTACTCTTGCCATGTCTTGGCAGGGTTAACGCTTTACTGTGTAAACTGGCAATTTAGATCTCCCCTATTGAGCTCAGATCTCTGCTCCTGAGAGACGCTTCGCTGAATGAATCTCTTCCACCCTTCCCACTCTCACAAACATGCCTGTTTTTTTTTTTTCCATTTACTTTTTGCTGCTTGAAATTAGGGACACATTCATTTGTATATTTCCCACCTGACTCTCCATTGGGAAGGGATGCTTCATCAGTGGGAGCCTTCCCGTCTTGTGCAGTGCTTACCCTTAGCAACCGGCACTCACCTTACCTGGTCTCTGCATGGCCCAAAAGCTGTCTATTGAATAAGCAAAGCAATCAACGGATTGGTATAAATACCCTTCGTAAAACAATACTTGTCTTTTCCATTCACTGCTCATTTTCTGTATCAGCTTTGTTGCCAGTCCTCATGGTCCCAGCAATATCTTTAAGTAATGTGAATGTCACTCTGTCCTATTCCCCCCAGCAAGTTGATCAAAGAAATTCAAGCACCTGGTTAGTTTTGAAAACTGAGCAGTCAGCTTTCCTCCTGATGCCCTTGATCTTCAGGTCCTCAGAGGCATCTCAGTGTAAATGAAGGTCTATTCCCTTCCAAGTGGGGCCCACTTCACAAATACCCAGATTGACAAATCTTTACTCTACAAAAGAGCTCCTTTATTACAACTCCCCAGGTATCTGCGTGTTTGAGCAGAAGCCATTAACTAATTGACAGAGAGAAGCTGTTGGGAAGGGGTGGGGCAGAGGAGCTAAAATTAAATGACAAGAGGCCATGCCAACTGGAGTGCATTCAGAAATGATAAACCCTCTGGAGGCTCAATGAGAAAGAAAATCAAACAAGCATTCAAATTTATCAAAACAGTGTTGATGTGCACAGAGATGCTTCATCTTTTGATGTTCTAAAATAAATGTTCTACTTAGTCTACTCCGGAAGCCATTTTACCCACAAGCCTTGTGGTAACCTGTGCAAAGTATTCTGTCTATCTGTCCATCCCTCCATCCATCAGTCCATCACCCACCTCCACCTCCACAACTAAGGAAATGTGTGGCTACTTGTGCAGAACATTTTGTCTCTCTGTTTATCTATTTATGGGGCTTGGGTTGCAAATTTTGAGCCTCACCTGAGCATTAAATTTTTTCTACAAGTCAAGGCAGTTTTATTTACTAGCAAAAGAAAAGAGAAGTCATGAAGAGAGATTTGATGTTATCTTGTACATCCACCAATGCTATGTGCCTTCTGTGTTACTGTGGACAAGTCACTCAACCTCTCTGATCCTTAGGTTCCTCATTAGGAAACTAAGTACCATAAGAACAGCTATGTGATTAGGACATCTGAGAAATCAATGGGAAAAGTCAATTTTCTCTAAGTGAGAAGTGATAGCGAGGGTGAGGATAATGATAACACCAAGCAAATTCAAACTCCTTTCAAACTTTGAAGTTTTGTTTGTTTTGTTTTGTTTCTTTCATATGTAGGTCACCTGGTTCCTGGGTAACCACCGTCTGGAGACCAAAGAAGACTCCCCACCGAGATGTGGGGTTTCCTCAGTACACCCCCAGGGGCAGCCTGCTGTGGGGAAAGCTGACACCAGAGATTTAAACATTGCTCTGCTTCTTTATTCCATTAATCTGGCCATTAAGCAGAGAGAGTCCTGCAGATACCAACAGATGCAAAGCTCCACTGTGCTGATGGCAGAAAGCATTAGGAGAGTCTTTCACAGCCAACCAATCCATCTCCCCCCAACTCACAACAGCTGCATGCAGACAAATTAACCAAGCAGTGGGTGAGGAGAGAAGCAGTTAATACCAGGGCAAGCTGGTGCATGAAAGAGTGGGCCCTGGGTGTCCAGGGTCCCATGCAGGCTGAGCCAAGCAAGATGATATATGATATTAGGACATAGTTCTCAGTGACATCCGGCAGGCAAGCCCACCTGTGATCCCCAGGCTCAGGACAGATCAGGCAATGTCATCCTGAGAAGCATGAGGCACTGAGGGAGGAAGCGGGAACTGACTCCATGCTCAGAGCTCACATGCCGTGTCACCTCTGCAGCGTGCATTCTTCCAAGCTCGGCCACATCTGCCACCTTGCTCATAGCGTACAGCTAACAATCTGAGACACCACTTTTTGCCAGAAAACCTTTCCCTTCCCCTCTTGTCTGACCTGCCTGCACACAGCTGAACAGGATCCCACTGCTCACTCCACAGCATGCTAAGGCCCATCCCGAAGTCAGATCTGGTCACGGGCTTTTGCCAACAGTCACACAAAGAACATTTGCACTTTGGTTGGGTTCCAGCATCCCTTTAGCATAGGAAATCAAACTCAGGGAAGGACAACAATATCCAACAGCTCCCCAAAGGCCAGGAACCAGATGAGACCAAGGGAGTGCTGTTTGCAGACAAATTGAGTCATTTCCCCAAAGGCGTGGCACGGATGCGCAAAGTGTACCTCGTGCCACCGCTGGCTGTGGATAGAGGCTGAGGTCCCATGGGCCAACAGATGGAGCTTTAGGAGCAGTCATTGTGCAGGGCAAGCTATCACCCTTACAATGTGCTGGCCAAAGCCGTGGGCATGTGACTGCTTTTTCCCATGGAGGCTTGGAAGGACTGGCAGTGTTTGTCCAGAGTGAAGGACACAGGAAGGTTAGGGACAGAGCTGGCCTGTGGGCAGCTGCTCCACCGTGAGGATGAGACTTGGCTCCCAGAATTCTGGACACAGACTGCTTGCTTCTGGGTTTTCCTGAGCCTAATCAATCTTCTGGGGAACACTGATCAAGATGCGAAGAGTCACCATTACAAACGCACCCTGAAAGTTCTCCCATGATCCTTTTGGTAAGACAGTGTAGGTGATGGAGAAAAACATTTTCCAAAGTACAGCAAGCAAACCTCTGGGGGCACATTTATATGATTTGAGATGGTACCCAGGGTAGCATTTTCACAGTTTAATATTTATTTTAATGTTCAGCCCCTCCCTAAACGTAACCAGCCCTTCAAACCATGAATTCACCAATATGACTGCTCGAGACAATGGTTTCCTACCTTGACACCATGGCATTTCAGGGTGGATAATTCTTGCCTGTGGAGGATTGGTCCATGCATTTGGGATACTGAGCAGCAACCTCGGTCTCTAGGAAGAGACCACCCAACCCCCCTACAATCAGGCGAGACAACCAAAATGCCTTCAGATACTACCAAATATCCTCTGGAGGTCAAAATCACCCCTGGTTGCGAACCATTAGCTTAGAATAGTCTGTTCCTTAAAGTAAGGTTAGTTCAGTTAGGGAAAAATGTGTTTTTAGGCAACTTGTAAAACAGATGAAATTGACATGTGCAAACAGTGGCAAAGGGGTGTATGAATAACAGGAGAAAGAAACAAAACAGACCAGAGGATTGTCCTGCTAGCAGAGGAAACTGGGTGCTCCTTCCTCCCACAGTCACACCCTCTGCTCTGCCATGCCTGACAGAGCCTGGTTAGCCCTGGGGCTGAGGTATCTACTTGTGTGCTGGGGAACTAGAGGACAGGCAAGCATGAAGAAACTCCGGGAACTGGCTATTGCTACAACTTCTGACCTTCCTGATATTCTGGCCACTGTGAAGTAGGATGGGTTTGTTCCTCACCTCATTCCCCTTAGGAAGACCCAAGCAGAGATGCCAGAGAGAGACAAGGACGCAAGGAGCAGGGTGAAGGAAGGAGGCAGGTGGTCTATGCCAGCATGCTCTAGAAATCTCAGAGGAAGTGTTACTCAGTCTTGAAATGTTAGAATAGCTTTGAGTGCATGTGACACTTGAAAAGTGTTCACTGTGGGGTTCAAAAGGGGGTCCATCCTATCTTTCTGGTGTGTTTACTCTTAGATCAACTCACAGACAGAGATAAGGAGATGGTCTACCCAGATACGACCCCTTCAATTCCAGCAGGAAAGGCAACAGTCCTGCTGCTATAAAATACTAACACTCACAAGCATTTAGCGTGCACCCGTGATTTTAAAGACATCACTTTCTATCGACATCATGTCCTGTGGTTCTCACCACAGCCCTGCAGGGAAGGGGGCACCATCACTGTGGCAATATTCCTGATGGGAAGAGATCAGGTTAAGTGGTCCCATAATGACCTGGAAGACACAGAACTGGATTCTACTTGGGCTCCCTGGATGCTAAGGGATGTACTGATAGCTGCTGCACTGTTTCATCCCCAGGAGACCACAAAGCAGACCTAAAGGCCATGCCATCCTCACTGGTCCCATGGGTCATCATTCCCACATGGAAACATCA
The DNA here is from genome assembly GCA_004363535.1 of Dasyprocta punctata. Lineage (NCBI taxonomy): Eukaryota > Metazoa > Chordata > Mammalia > Rodentia > Dasyproctidae > Dasyprocta > Dasyprocta punctata. The sequence goes on along the minus strand of RJWM01000142.1, from coordinate 256,853 downwards.
CTGCCTATGGAAACAGACAGAAAGCAGCAAATTCCTGCCCTGGCAGGTGGGTCCTGCTGCCTGAACTATAAGGGAGAAAAGTCTTTTATGTTCAAAAACATGACAAAGCAACATCTTCCCTCTTCATCACTCTTCTCTATTTTGTGTTTCCCTTTGCATTTACCTCTTTGTAATTGCTAGGCAAAAGCAAAGGATAGAGGGCAAATCAAAAGAAACAGTTATGATTCTTGCCCAGGTGGGTAATGCATTCATGCGCATGTACATACACACCCATACTGTTGCATACGCATGTACCTACTCAGCTAGAGTGTGTGCACACATGTATATGTACCTACACACCCAGAGGGGGCAAGGAGACAGTCTTAACATGCCTGTGCAGCCCTTCTGAGCCATGAGGCCCAGGGAATGCACAAACAGTCCCTGGAGACCTGGTCCTGGAGCATCCAGGTGCAGATTGGTGACAAAGATCATGGGAAGAAGTACTCACCTGGGTCTCCAGAGTGATCAGTGGACTTGGCTGTGGATCCTGTGCAAAGAAAGGAGAAAACACACGTAAGTGTCAAGGGGAAAAGTCAATTCACAAGCAACAGTTTCAAACAAAGCTTGGTTTTTTTGGTGCTCAAGCTCTGGGGTGGAAAGCAGCCCAACTGTCTCCCCAATTTACAGGGTGTCTGAATTAGAACAGGTTGGCCCAACCTGCTCCTTCTCTACCCTCAACATTTCTTTCCACACCCACGCCCTTGAGGCAAAGGACAGAAAACAAGGAAGTGCAAAAAAACCCCAAAAAGCATTTTCCCCAATCATCTGCAAAAGTGTTCAAACCGTGGATATGAAGGGGAAGCTGGGTCCTTCAGAGGATTATAAATAAACCTGCAAGAATACAAAGGCCTGATTCAGGGCAAGGCCATCAGGTTGGGTCTAATCTTGGGAAGAGTAAGAGAAGAAATGAGAAGGAGAGAGAAAAAGAAGAGTTTAATTCCTGGTTTGAGCAGCACATTCCAAAGAGCGCAGGAAGATCCTTTCAGGACAGAGGAGGCCAGAGAAACATCCTATTCATTCACTTCTCACAAAAGCCAATTGACTAGGAATACTGGGTGGTAATATCTCGGGTCATTAAGCATGAACGCTTTGGGTTGAGGAGGGACAGAAGGAGGAAAAGACTGATGCTGGAAAGTAGTGGTGTTCAGTGAGTGGTTTCCAAGGAAAACAGGAAATCTAGCACATAAAGGCTATTTTTGTTTGCCCTGTGTCTACTCCCAACTTGGGTTCATGATTCCAGCCAAACAACCGTAAGCTGACGTTTACAAAGAATGGGCATGCTTCTAGGGCCCTGAAGTAGAAATCCACTTTGAAGCTTAGCCTTATTCTTGCAGATTTTCCAAGGCAGGTTTTATAGGAGCCATGCATATTAGCAGCAGTCCAATGGCATATATCATGCACAAGAAAGGAGTAAAAGATTTCCAAACTCTTGCTGTAGATTACCTGCCACTTGCTTTCTTGATCCCCATTCTGCACCATCATCATCATGATGCCTAATTCTGATGAGCGTAAGAGGTGTGATTTCAGGCATATTTCAAACTCTGGTCAGTGCTGGCCTTTCTTTTAAGGTGAAGAATTCATCCAGACACAGTCATGACACAGTCAGGGACTATCATAGGGATGGGGACAGGTAAAATCTCATCCCTTACCTGCTACTCATTAAACGCACAATTTGTGTTTTCTTCTGTGACAGTCAGGGACTTGAAAACCATTTTTGCTAGAAACTGTCTCTTCACTCCAGCCTAGAGATGCCCTGTAGGTAACTATAAGCAGAATAAACTTAACCCTCATTTTGTATTCTTGGTTACTGTAAATCCTGGGACAAATTCCTTCTCAGCTCTACACAGGGGTATGTTGATCATTTAGGGAGTATCTGTCTAGAAGCTGGCCAGACAGGGGAGATAAGCCATGAACTGATATGATCTCAACCACCTTCAAGACTGAAGACATTATGGTGAGAGGTTTACAGGGACATTCAACTATGCCCAGAAGTCTCAGACCATTGTTCTAAACTTACGATCACCTGGATTCTAGGAAAAGCAGAGCCCCACATAACTGAAACCACCACTAACAGAGACAATCCTTTTATGGGAATGGAACCAACCCTCAGCCAGGATTCCAGACCTATGAAACCAGGACCAAGAAAATAATCAAGTGAACCCCAGCACACCACATCAGCTGGCCCCCACATTTGAGGGTGGGTCAGTCTGAAGCTACTCAAGCTGGAGTCTTTTTCTATCTTTCTTCTAACTTTGCAATCAAAACATTTTCCCTATACATTCGTGCTTTAGTTTTAATTTCCATTTTTACTAAAGAAAGGACCCATACTAGGTGACAACCGTCCCCCAGTTCTAGCTGTGAGTCCAATTCCTAGCGCTTTTAAACACGTATTGCTCCAAGGAATTTGCCAGAGAACACCTCATTTTCACATTCCCCAGTTACTGAACAGCCCTCAGACTCAGGAAAATTTTGAGGGCAACATTTTTACCTCTCTTTCCTTATCACACATTGGCCCCAAAAGAACCTGGAGAAGTCTGGAAGGAAACAATTCAAAGCTTTCTCTTTAAACCCTCGCCACTTCTTCCACAAAGGTGAAGTGACAACTCTGACCAGTGAGAAGCCCACTGTTGAGGATATGAGCATGCTTATGCATTTAGCCGTCCTTCCAGGGACACCCTTGTTGTGCTAGTCACTTTTTCATTGCTGTGACCAAATAGGTGAGAAAAACAGCTTATAGGAGGAAAGACATTTTGTCTCATGATTTCAGAGGCTTCAGTCCATGTTCAGCTGGCTCCATTATTTTAACCCTCATCAGGCAGAACATCACTTCAGAAGGGAGTGATGAAGAAAAGTTGCTCCCATCATGGTAATCAGGAAGCTGAGAGAGTAAGAGAAACAGAGAGGAAGATCTGGGGAGCAGATAAGGTCCCCAGGGTCATGCCTCCATAATCTACTCCCTTCAACTATACCCCTCCTGTTTCTTCAATCCTAATAATGCCATCAAATTATGATCCCATCAGTGAATTGATGTACTGATGACATTCAACCCCTCATGATCTCATCATCTTCCAAAGGCCCCACCTCTGAACATGTGAGTCTTTGGGGAGACATCTTGGATCAAAACCGTAACAGCTCCTTCTATCCAGCTTCTTCATCACTCATGTGCAGAAACAGTTAGCCTTGTACTTCTCAGTTCCCTATGTTCAGCAAGCAGTAGGGCAGCATCTAGCTTCCTGTTTGGAAGCGAGATCATCCTTCTGCTCTGTGACTGGCATTGTGTCAGCCTTGTGCGTGCTGCTTAGTGAGTGAGAACACGAAGCCCCTACTCTTCATGTCACTGCCATTCTCTGTCTATCTGTCCATCTGTCTGTCCACTCAGATCCCACCATTTAGATTTTGATTAGAAAATAAGAAGCTGCATCTAGCCTTAAAATTAGCCTAATTCTCAAAGCCAAATCCTAGCAAAGTGCTGCACTGGGGTGTTGGGTGCCTGCCCAGATTAATTAAGCTGTTCTTCACAGCCCATTTGGCTATTGTTTGGGGCTTATGCTTCATTGCTCAGAATCCCAGGATGGTAAAGAGGGGGAAAGGCCTTCCTGAAACCCTAAGGACAACTTCACTGGAAAAGACTTTCCTTGGAAATACCTGTCAACCATATTGACAAAACAAAGAGCCTGGTCCCTTTATATTATCAAGCGCCAGCTCTTTATTTCGTGTTCCAAGATCACAGACCCTATTGGTGCATGGCCAGGGGTCCAAAATTTACAAAAAAGCTTCTAGAAGACAAAAGAATATGAGCTACCTATTTAGCATCTTAATTAACCAGCCAGGAAGAGGATAAAGTAGTCACAAGGGACCGTGTCATTAGCACTTAGGATTCACTTGCCAACAAATTTTGTTCTCTCTCTGAGCACACTGACAATGTAAGACTCTCCCTAAAAAGGCTCAGTCCAGAGGATTCAAGGTATGACTATACATCTGTGAGGTCTCACTTTCAGCAACATCCTCCTTAATTGGAAAGGCTAACGAAGTGGAACTGGGTCAATGACGCTGTCTGCCTAATCCATCGTGTCTGTCTAAACTGGGACTCTTTGGTTTACAGTAGAGTAAATTCCTGTCTGTCAGAGGGAAAGCTCCTGGAGACCAGAGGGGAATTTGCAGCATGCCTGCCTGCTCCAGTGGAGCGTGTTCAGAATCTTAATGTTGGTGCCAAGAACCTCGGGACCTCTGAATGCAAGGGAAGCCCTTTCAGACCATCTTCTGCAATGACCAAATTGGGGAAGTCAAATGAGGAACTAGGGAGACTGACCTAGTGGTCCTCCTAGAGCCACCCCTTCTGGACATGTGATTTTGTAGTCCTTTATAGGTGTGCTTCTCTACCTCTTTTCAGCTTGTGGTTGACCAATGGGAGGTTAGCAGAAAGTGACTTAAGCAGAAGCTCAAAATATGATTGAACATGACCTTTGTGGTTTTGTCAACAGGAGAACACGACCTAGGTGGGCTGCTGGTCCACACAGTGAGTGTCATGTGAAACAGACCAGGAGCCAAACTGTAGCTAGGACCTAAACCCAGTCTAGATCAGTGGATCCCAGCCAATCTTCGGTAGAGAAAACACAAGCCTACTGTTTCAATGCACTGAGTTTGGGGTTATTTGCTATCCAGCGTTATTGTGACAATAACTTGATATGCTCTCCAAAAAGTAATATTGTCACAAATCCCTCACAGCCTTGGAACAAAAACAAGCCAAAAAATATTTACAAATGCACCCTAGGAACCTGAAATAACTATAACTAGTAGATATTATTTATCAGGGGCCAGGCTCTGTCTGTCTGCACCATTACATCAAGCAAAGACACACTTGATGGTGAGGATCTAGTACCACCACTGAGCTAACCTCCAAACCTCTTTGCTAACTATAGTAGTCCTTTTGAATTTGTAATTTAGATGTCATTACAACATTAAAGGAGATAGTCAGAATCCTTCTGCATTGAGATATAAACTCTTGATTTTTCTGACTTAACCTTAACTGTGAGTGTATGACTTGACCAAAGCTGTTCAAAAATATAGCTTGAGTATCTCTCATTCGAAATGATTGAAATCAGAAATGAGGCTTCAGAATTTGGAAGTTTTTTGTTTTGTTTTGTTTTGTTTTTAGTTTTCGTATATTTGCAATTGTTTTGAACAGTGACAAGATGTTCAAAAAGTTTCTGATTTCAGAGTATTTTGCCTTTTCACCTTAGAGATGCTTAACCTGTAGTAATATCTGGCATTTATTAGGATTTTACCATGTTCCAGGCACCGAGCTTAACTTCTATGCATATATCATTTCATTTACCTTCGGAACAACCTTAAGAGGTCGGTACTGTCATCATGCCCATTATTAAGATGAAGAAACAGGTGATCAAAGAGGCAGATAGCATTGAAGATCCAAATTTGAGCCCTGCTTTTGAGAAGCCTGTTTCACTGTTTTACAGCGGCTCTGTCAGAGAACACAGGCCTACCTTAGAGGAAGTAGCCTTACAATTTGAATTATGTCTAACCAAGGAAAGAATATTTATAATAAGGAATACTTAGTAGCAATAGAATAAAGGATACTTATACTTAAGTAATAAATACATAAGATAAACAGTACTACCTTAAGAAATGCTGGAATGCTTTCTTAGCGTCTGTGTGCTTTTTTTTTTTTTTTTTTTAAGCTCATGGACATGGCAGATAGAAATTAACACATATGTTGTGACTAAAAACAAAAAAGTCATTCTTCCTCATCAGGAAACCAAGTAAAGTAAGCCAAATCATTCTACGTATGCTTCCTGAGTTCTGAGTCAGTAACTGGCACTGCATCTGGTGGTCGCCATAAGGAAGATAAAAGTGAGTTCAAAATGAATCTGTGCTAGTTCCTATTCCCAAAGTTAAATAAGAGGCAGAAGCAGGCATGGTAGTATGTACCTATAATTTCAGCACTTAGGAGGCTGAGGCAGGAGATCAAGGCCAACCTGAACTACATAGTGAGGGGGGGAAAGAAGAGGCAGGAATCTGATTGTAGGTCTTGAAGAAATAAACCTTGTCTGCCCCTCATGAGTCTCACTTATAAGACCAGGAAGCCAGGCCCAAGTAGCCCATCGAGGCCACAGGCAATTAAGTTCCAGTAAAGAAAGTAGGGATGAAGAATGTGCTCCTTACTATTCTCTATATGTATCAAACATATCTGGGTCTCTTCTTTTTCTCTGAGGATAATGTAGGTAGTTTGTTCTTGGGCATCAGGCAGAAGTTTGAGGGTGGAGATGACAATTTTGTGACTCACATATTCTGAATCTAATTTCCCCATGAGGCCCATAAAATTAAGAAGCCCCTACAAGTACACTTTTGGTTATCTGCACTCCTGGGAGACAAGCCAGAGGGCTGGTTTGGTATTTTCTGCCCATGGATGCACTGATTAGGAGCCAGGATGTTCCTACCATCAAGATCTGGTGTCCTCTTCTTAGTCACTGTCAAATACAGGGCACCTGGGGAAATGCAAAGAGCCCTTCGTGGTATCACAGACATCAGGAACAAATACTCATCAACACTCTAGCCTGCCAGAGATCACTGAGTGGAAGCTGAGTTTGAATACCAAGCCACAGAGTCTCAATGGATGCTGTCACAGGCACTGGTAAAATAAATACCAGGGGTTGGGATGAGACAAAGAAGGATCCTTCACTGGAAAGGAGGGCAGCTTTGAGTTCACAGTGTAGCATAGAATTTATTGTCTGGAACCTTTTTGTAAGTGAACAGCACCAGTAATAACACCTTAACATGTGTAGATGCAAGCAATACGAGACAGACCCCAAAATGCATTCTCCTCATTTTGAGCATGGAAGATCACTATGTCAAGGGTTGTCAAATTAAAATAGATATTTAAAATATCTAGTACCTATTTCCAGGCCCAAAATGATCTCTTCATTTTCTTCTTCTAGGCTGATGAAAGCTAAGTAAAATCCCTCAACACCAATCCTACTGAACCACAATTCTTTCCAATTGAAAGTTACTGTAGACACTAGCTAAATGTATCCCATTCAGTTATACTCACTGAAATGAGTAAATTTAGCTAATTCATTTTGAATGCTTACTTTGTGCCAAATGTATCCAACAGTTGCAGCACTGCCAAGGGAGGTATCAAGCTCCCCATTTTAGAGATCAGATAACTGATACTCACAGAGGATAATTTATTCAAAACACAAGGCTCAGAAGGGAGGAAGCTAAGACCAGTGGGAAGGCTTGTAAGTTGCCAGTAATGGGTTCATTAACCAATATCCTCGTGTTTCTCAAAGTATGAACTTACTGAATCAGGGACTCAAGGCAAGAATCCAAAGAATCTGTATTTTTATTAAATTTCTTTGGACTAAACTAAACCTTAGAGCCTCTGCCCTTTGCCATGGGTAATGTCAGACTGAAAACATCCAAGGAGACAAAGAACAGACGCCCTACCTCTGATACCCAGTCAGCCACCAAGTCTCCGATGTATGCAAGCAATTCATAAAAAGCCTGGGGCATATGCTGTGTCACTAAGAAATGTCCATGACTCCTGCCAAGTGTTCTTTTCCTGTAGTCATATGGTAGGGATATCCCTCCTGCCCCAGCAGCATGTCCCCGCCCTTCTCTTTTCAGTATTTCTTCCCTAGGGATGTGAGGTTCCTTCTCACCTCCTTTTCAAGGTCTAGTTGCAGTAGAGTGTCAAGTATCGGGGCTTTTTCTCTTGATGTCTCTGTGGGATTTACAGTGAGCTTCTCTCATGTGTCAGTGGCTACTGAGATGAAGGCAGGGCACGTGCATGGCTAGTGGCACCAGGTGGTGAGGAAGGGATGCCAACCACACAGAACTCTCCATATTGTCTAAGAAAGGCTGCACCTGCCTGCAATGTGACTGCAGGCCCAACACACACAGCACTCACCTTGTTGGAAAACGCTAGCTCACTTTCAGATAGGGCCCAGGGGAGAAAACAAAAACCTCACAGAGCGGGCATCAGCCTTCTCCAACCTTTATAGAGGTGTTCACAGATCTGGTGAAGCGTCCAAGCTGGGTGGGTTTGTCTCCCTCTTGCTCTCTTTCATGTGAATAGTTTTAAACATTCCTTCCATATTTTTCAGCCCTGACCCCTACAATGAGCCACAGAACCTTTGCAGCCAGTAGTTAATCTTCCACAGTCTTGGAAGATACGAGACACTGCAGACACAGGCAAAACTCAGGAATTATTTAATGTTCCACAGCTTGGTGTGTATATTTTTGAGCAAAAACAGTTACCAAAAACTTCAACCATTGTATATAACATCTTGTTGTGTGTGTGCCTAAAGAACCTTTATCATTCTTTAAAAAGCATAAAGAATCACAATTTTCAGAACTACTAGGCTCTGAATCCTCCTGCCTATAAGATTAAAGGCCAATGGTTGATCTGTGGATGCTTCAGGATGGTTTTATTTTGGCCTGTAGCACTGATGAAATACAAAGTGTGACAGAAAAATATAGCATGTATTTAAATCAAAAAAGTTTTTTAACGTACAATGGCATGGGTTCCCCTCAAAATACTTCCCATTGCTTTGAATACACTCATCAGTTTTGTAACTTCATAAGTATCTTTAGTTGCACTGTCATGGCTGCCTCAGTGTCCTCAAATCAATTCAAACTACCTTTCATAGTCATTTTGATTTTGGGGGAAAGCCAGAAGTTACACAATGTCAGATCCAGTGAATATGGTAGATGAAAACACACTGTAATGTTTTTACGTGCCTGCCTTTTTATTGCATGGTACCCAGCAGCAGTTTTCACCATATTTATGATCATATCTCATAAAGACACTCATGAAAGAGGACTTCTAGAAGTGCTTCAGCAAGTTAGAAAAAGGGTAAGTATGTTCAAAGCAAGGGGATTATTATGAGGGGGATTCATTGTAATGTGTCTTTTATTATAATCAAATTTTTTATTTAAACATTCATTGTACATTTAGATCACCCATTGTATTTGAAATCATTGTTAATGTTTTAAACACAGGATACTTCAAATGCAAATCCAGATTTAAATATTGCAAGTTACTGCAGACACAAGCGTAGGAAGACTGCACAACACTGAATATATATATTCCTGTATGACAAGAAAGCTCCCATCTGAGACACTATGATCTGGCAACCGTAAGAAATTAATTTGTCACTCCCCCCATATTCATGCAACTTTCCCAAGGCCACATGGCCAGCCAATACATTATTGTGAGTAAGTTACAGGTACTATCTTATCTAAATCTCAAAACAACCATAGGGGGTAGGCATTAATATCACCATCTTGCAGATGGTGAAACAGAGGCTCAAAGAAAGAATTTGCTGTCATATATTAGTACATGACAAAGCCAACCCTTAGACAAAGGACAGCCAGCTCCCATGGACATACTTTTGGATCACTAAGAGATACTGGTTCTCAGGTGTTCACCACATCATAAAAATCATTAAACCATAGTTCATAGTCAATGAACAGCTTGCACCAGGAAAGCACATGGATGAGGGACTGGATCAGATGTTCTCACTACTAGTGCTTCTGATTTCCTTACCATGGGTCTTCATATTCACAGCTACTTAAGTTATTATCATTGATAATTATAATATGATAAACTCTCATTGTACTGTGAGGACTGGCTGAGATAGTGTCCCTGAGTCTGGCTCAGCCCTGGCACAGAAGGTGTCAGCCAGAATTGTAGTTCCTCTCAAAGCACAACTACTATAACGTTACAGTGCCCTGCTTCTCACAGCAGGGAGGTATTTCAGACCATAAGCAAGACCAGACATGCGGCAAGAACAAACGAACTTTGTAGGTGTCACCCAGTGCAGGGGTTTCAGTCTTTCTGAAGGTGGTCACCAGGCTCTCCTGGGACCCATGACTTCCTGGAGCTGGGAACACAAGCCAAATCTCCAGCCCAGACCAAAACTTTGCCTTTCCCAGGAACAGGCTGAAACACCTACCAATTTTGCACCCACTTGCTGTGGTCACCAAAACGGCAGGTGGCCCACCCAGAACCAGCAGCTCCAAGTGTACTGCAGACACTGTCTAGAACACCAAAGACATTGTGCTCTGTTTTACTGGCTTTGGGGACTGCTGGGCAAGTTCTCTGTTCCATGGGGAAATAATTCAGATTTGAGCCTCGGAGTCTAAGATCACCACAAGAAAAGAACTTAGAGACACAGTCCAGGTGTGTAGCTGCTTCCTTCTACAGGCCCAGGGGGTACTATGAAGCAGTAACTTGGTCTCAGATTCTCAATATGGCCTCATTAGAAGATACTACCAGTAAATTCTCATTTCCCTTGAGATGACACTTATCTCCATCCTTGATTTGATTCCAACCCAACACATCCCTGGTGAGTCTACAGTCCACATACAGTTTGCATCAAAACTCTGTCTGGAATCCAGATTTCTTGATAATAAGTCCTGGGTTTTTGCCAAAATAAATCTCTAGGTGCCTCTCTCCCCACTTTTCTTTCTTGTCTCCTCTTGGAGAGCCTATTACTAGGACATTGATTATGCAGAAGGTGCCATGTCCCACCCCTGGAAAGACTGTGCCTCATGTCAGGAAGGTTTCCAGGAGGTCACACACAGAACCAGACTCAAGCCACAGGGAAAAACTGATCCTAAGCAGGGGGAGGGGTGAGCTCTAAGCTCCATGCTGTGGCTGAGATGAAAACACAAGATTGCAGGCCCGGCCTGCAAGGGCAGAGTGGCTTCTTACACTTGAAGTCAGGGTCCAAGTCAGGCAGCTTCAGCAGGGGAGGGTCTCTGTCATCTCCATAGCTATTACTTGTTAAGCTCTTATGTGGCACTGTAATCACCAACAAATGAGCATTATCTCAATATATTCTCATCCTAGCTTTATGGAGTGGCTGCTGTATGATGAACATAACATCTAGAAATGGGGGTGGCTTTGTGTTTTGATCTTCTTATTGGGAGGTGTGTGTGTGTGTGTGTGTGTGTGTGTGTTACTACTAGTGCCTTTCCACTGACCTACACCACCAGTTCTTTTTTTATCTATTTTGAGACAGGATTTCACTAAGTCACTAAGTTGCCTAGATTGGGCTTGAAATTGAAATCCTCCCACCTCAGCCTCCTGCAATTCTGGCAGGACATGGTCTTATGATATTACATGTGCACTTGTTAGAGATGCCTTAGAGTACTGACCTTTATTTACAGAGGAGGAAACTGAGACTCGGATATAAGACTCGTTCAAAACCACAAAGCCAGGGCTGTTTAACCTGAGTATTTTCATATGTAGAAGCAAGGAAGGAAGGAAACAAGCAAGCAAGCAAGCTGCATGTAGTATGATTTGATTGACATGATGTATAATACATATTTTAACTAGCTGATAACATTTAAAGGCTAGATGATATTGAAATATCCAAAATTGTACATGACAGCTTTTCCATAAATGCTGGGAGATGTGACCATGTGGGCGGGTGGGCCCAAGTGCTCACAGCCAGAGCCAGGGGTCTATTCCCTCCTTGGGGTGGGTTTACACATCACTTTGCTGCATCCTGTCCTCCCCATATGTCATCTGAATCTGTGACCCCTCACCACAATTAGTCTTTCTCCCCAGAAAGCAATAGTCCACTTTACCCACTGAACTGCTTCTCAACATAATCCTACCTCATCCTAGGCCCAAGAATGAAAACCTTCAGGATCCCATGATGGACAGAAGCAAAAGAAAACTCTGAACATCCATAAGTGGGCTGAGCACAGCACTGGATTCATGAAAAGCCCCTGTGTGGAACTCAATACTCCTGCTTGTGGGGCCGTGGGCCAGAGGGAGGTGTCAGTGGGGAGGTGCTGAGCAGAAGGCAGAACAGGAAGAGGTTACCAGCGCCCACTGCTCACTAGCTTCCTGCAGCTGCCTGCCACAGCCTGGCTGTTTTCTCTCCCAGCTCTCGGAAGGAAGTGCTCTCCTCCCCCATGACAACAGAGTTGGCCCAAGGAACTGAAAACGTGCGTGGGGGCTCTGAGCCCAGCTTTCCTTCTATGCAGGGCAGCCCCAGGGACAGGAAGATGGGAAGAAAGTGCGGCCTGGGAGAGAGCATCCTGTGAGCTCCTCACAAAGCCCCAGCTGGGGGGAAGGGAAAAGGATGAGGCCAGAGGACGGGAAAAGGACCCCGGGCTCACCGATGTTGTACAATGAGCTCCTTTCATCAGTGAATAGAGGACCCTCCTCATCTCTGGCTCAATGGGTTTGTTTCTGAAATGACCAATTCTATACCCAGAAAGCCAAATTTGGCAGTCCTCGTGCCAAGGTCAGGCAAGGGCCTGAGATCCCCGAGCAAGTTGATAATCAACACCCAGGAGACAACCACTGTGCTAAGTCCTATTGGGCTGATCCAAAGCTACAATGATCCTCTTTATTTCTAAGCTCTTCTGCACAGAGGGGCTGGGCGGGGGGACCCTGGCCCACATGCCTGCCATGTTTGGTGTCACTGCAGGCTCCATTCAGGAACTCTAGTGCCTCTTTCCCAGGAACTTCACTGAGACATCTGTGGGGAGGGGGTGGGATGCGAAAGGCCTGGAGACACAGATACAAGTTGAAGTCTGCACACCCTGGTTGAGCAGATTCGTGATGCAGTGGGAACAGTCCCTGATGTCTATCAATAGTTTCTGTTTAGTGGGCAGGTTGGGAACATGATCTTTCTGAGATTCTTACAAAGGTGACAAATGCAAACACGAGCTGACAAACAGTATTCAGCTCAGAGAGGTTTTGTACAGGCTGCAATTTTTGTTGTTGTTTCAATACTGGTGATCAAAGTCAGGAGTATTCTACCATGGAGCTATACCCCCACCTCTTTTCATTTTATTTGGAGACAGGGTCTCGCTATGTTCCCCAGGCTGGCCTCAAATTTGTGACCCTCCTCCTGCCGTGGCCTTCCAAGTAGCTAGAATTATAGGCCAGTGCCACTATACCTGAACATGCAATGTTTTAAAAAGAAGAACAGCCATATCAAATGCTCAAAACTTGAAAATTTTGAGGTTTTACATAAAAAGTGCAAAGCTTCTAGCATTTCTTGTGAAACCAGAAGATCTAGCAACATAAATCCAGCTTCTCCACACAAGGCAGAGCCCATCTGAGACTGAGCAGCCCTTGTCCTTTCACACACCCTCCAGTGTGACATGGTCCACACCTCAGACACACCTCCTCCACTCAAGCCTGCCCATGTGGATGCTGCGGGCACTGGAGTTTGTAATATCTAGTTTATAGCAGGTCCCAAGCTAAGCCCAACAGTTTCAGCTGGAGGACCCGGGCTTAGAGAAAGAGAGGGGGCATGTACTACAGGCTGACTGGAAAGGAAACCTGGTTACATGACCAAGCATGACATAACTCAAGAAGAGAATACAAACACATAACCATGAGCACCTGGAAAGAAGCAGAGTCTACCCCCATGGGTAAGGATGGCAGTCCAGTGTTCTCATCACTGTTACAAATGGCCAAACTTTGGAAATATGTGGGCTTAGTTCTAAACCACTCCAATAAAGCAAACATTGCAACAAAATGAATCACAAAACTGTTTTGGTTGCTCATTGCCTATAAAAGTTATGTCTGCCCTATCTTCTATTAAGTGTTCAACAGTATTACCTAAAAAGCAATGGGTATACATTAATTTTAAAATATTTTGTTGCTAAAAAATGCTAATGATCATCTGAGACAGTGGGAAAATGGTGTCCTCAGACCTTTCTTAACAACAGGGTTATCACAAATCTTGAATTGATTAAAAAATGCAGTATTTGTAAAGTACAATAAAACAAGGTATGCTTGTACTGGTTTGACAACCTGTTTCAATTTCTTCTTTATTGTTATGTTTAACAGAGTCCTGGAACCACCATATAGAAAGCCCTGGGTAAATTTCTGTTGAACCCAGTTGATTGAACCTTGAGTTATGTTAGGTTGGAATCTAAGAAATGAAAGCTCAGAACCCAGCCAACTTGTGAGTTGTAGGATGATTCCCTAAATGCAAGGCAAGTCTTTACCACAGTGAATAGTCTTGTGTTTAAATGACAGAGCAGAACCAGATAAGCTCAACCTAATCATTTATCAGCTAACATTTGAGATGAGGAAGCGGAAAGGTTAGTCTTTATAGGATTCTAGTATATCTGGTGAGCTACAGTCTGCTGGGAAGATGTAGGAGCTAACATCATAAAATTAAAGAATGTCCCCAGGTCTGGGGATGTAGGTCAGTGAAACAGCACATGCCTAGCATGCAAGAGGCCCTGGGTTTGATCTCTAGCAGCACAAAAAATAAATAAAATAACTTACTAAAAATTAAAAAGAAAGCCAGGTGGGGTGGCACACGCCCTTAATCCCAGCACTCCGGAGGCTGAGGTAGGAGGAGCGTTGTGAGTTCGAGGCCAGCTTGAGCTACAATGCGAGTGCAAGGCCAGCCTGAGCTACACAGTGCAACTCTGCCTCAAAAAACTAGGGCTGGGAGTTTGGCTCAGCAGCTTACACATCTGTCAGGCAGGCGCGAGGTTGTGAGTTCAATCCCCAGTGCTGCAAAATAAATAAATAAAATAAAAATTAAAAAGAAGTATTATCCCAACTGATTAAAGGATGAAAAAAAAAAAAAAACTCAAAAAACTTTAGGTTATCCAGAGTGGTAACAGGTGTGTTTTTGTTTGGCTGGCTGATTTTGTTTGTTTATTTGTTTGTCTGTAGTATCAGGGCCTGGTACATGCTAGATAAGCCCAAGCTCCAGGCACAACATAGTTTGTTACAGCTTCACTAGGTTAAAGAAGGAGGCATAGGGCTTTTGGCATCTCCTTTGGCTGTATGTATAACTACTGCTGTATGTAGTCGCAGCTGGTTTGCCACAGCTAGTCTGTATATGCACACACATACATCAGTGAGCATTCACATGAGTAGCCAGGTATGGTGTGGTATTCTTCCTCCTAAAGCCCTCTTAAAAAGCACCAATGGAATTCACAGATTTTGTTTGCTCAGCATCCCTACCATTGAGGAATTTCCCCCACTGTGTCACTCCATTCCTGGTGCAAATTTCAAATGGCTGCTGGGGGAGCAAGGGAGAACAGCTTGCAGTGAGGTTCCACCAAGTAGACTTTGATTTCTGAAGTGAGGCAGAAGCAGGAAAGAATGAAAGGAAAGGCATACAGTATTCCACTTCTGCACTTTGCATTTATGATTATTCATGCAGGAGCATCTTTAAGCACCAAAAGGGGGAAATATTACAGTTGTTCTGATTTCACACGCTAACTGTGTTTACATGCTAACAGCGTTTCCCAGGGACAATTATCTTATTACTAGTGCACTAATCTTTTCAATCTTTTCAACACAGTTTACAGCTGCAGACTTCAAAAATTAAAGCTAATTAAGACCCTGCTTTCTGCAGGTAGGGTAACTACACACTCATTTTAACAGAGTACGAGGAAATCAGTTTGAAAAGAGCATGCAAGGGGCACATGGCAAAGGTAGAGAGAAGAAACTATATAGCTCCCATCAAATTAAGGGCTTCATCTCTCCCAATTCCTATACAGCTATCCCTTGGTATTGTAGGGAATTTGTCTCAAGATCCCTATAGGCAGCAAAATCCTCAGATGTTCAAGTCTCCTGTGTCCAGCGGTGCAGTATTTACATATATCATATGCTTTTCCTCCCATATACAGTCATACGTCCGTCCATGAAATTAATTCTTTCCATGATTCTGGTCACAAACCAAATCAGATGAGAACCAAATCAAATTCAATAGTTGACCTTATGTGGAAATTTGATTTGGTTCTTGTTCAATTCAGTTGGTGAATAGAATCATGGAAAGAATTAAGTTCATGAACTGAGGTGCCACTATACTGTAGATTATCTCTAGGTTATTTATATCTAACACAGTTTAAACATTATATAAATAGTTCTAAAACTGTATTAGAGAATGGTGACAAGAAAAAAGCCTGGACATTTTGTTTCAGACACATTCTTTCTTGAATACATCTGGTCTACATTTGGTTGAATCCACAGATGTAGAACCTACAGATATCTCTGAACTGTATTCCTAAATCTAGTAGGCAAGTTGCATTAATGGTGAGGCCTGGAGATTTCAGGACCAAGGACAGTTGGTGTGATCCATTTGGAAGTGGGAATTTTGCATTCAACTATTTTCATTCATTATACCCTTCCATGTGACTTCAGCATTGAGTAACAGCCTCAGACATGAACTGTCATACCAGAGCACTTGTGTTCATATGCTGGATCAGTCAAGTACTCTATATGACCTTGAACAATTTATTTGATATCTTGGTATCTCAGTTTCCTCCTATGAGAACAAGGGATATTAGTACTACTACCAATTTCCCCAATGTGTTACTGAGATTGATTGAATTAGTATCTGTCAAGTACTTAGAATAATGTCTGGTTCATAATAATCATCATATTCATATTTCCTTGAGTAAGCGTGGGATGTAAGGACTAACAACAGGCCATCACTTACCTAAACAACATTGGTTCCCTTGACCTTGTACATACTCACTGCATTATAAGCCATTTGAGAGCTGCTAATATCTAAACATAGCTATATTCATTGTGTCTGTTAGCAATACATTCTCCAATTACTTGTCCTGCTAGCCCGTGAACTGCCACATGCTGCCCCGTCTCGAATCACCCATTATTATCTCACGTTTGGGTTACAGGGAAGCGGCTTGTTATGGGACTAAATGGTTATGGTGGGGACTTGTGCTTTCATCCCAGCCTCTCAGATCCCAAGCAAGGCTCTGGTATGCCACATTGAGGCACCCAAGCAGCCACTATCAGTGTCTCACGGGGCTTGGGCCACTCTTCATCTTGTGGGCACATACTGAGTGCCATGACTTAGGCTGGTCAGGCCATCTCTTCATACACCCCAACCAACCCCGTGTGGCAGGTAGTGTAGAGCCCACATTACAGCTGAGGAAACTGAGGCTCCAAACAATTCCTCTATGATCACACAGCTTGCTAATAATCAAGTTACAAGCTGGCATCAACAATTAGCACTCCCTCTTGAAATGCCTTTTTAGGCTACTTGGCTACATTTCTGCTAATAGTATTACCATTACTAGAAGTAATAACTGTAACAACTACCACTAGCACCAACAGACTGTGCCAAGCTTTATTCTAAGCCACTGACATATATTAAATCACTTAATCCACACAAATGTCCTTTGGGATGGACTATTATCAGCTTCTATTTTCTATATGAGGCCACTGGGTTCAGACATTATGCAACATGACCATTACATAGCTATGGAGTATCACAGCCAGAAGACAAAGTCTCCACCTTTACTCTACTCCTCCACCTTGACTCTAGTTTTGAGTAAAGGTGGAAGAGTAGAGTAAAGGTAGAGACGAGGGTCTAGACCAGTGATAGCAAACCTTCTAGAGCTTTCAATGATACAAACAGCTCACAACACCACATGTGCCATAGTTTTGCTGCCACTGGTTTAGACCCACCACTCTTGAGCACAATGATCTGTGGCTTCTCATAATGCCACTACAATTTGACAACTGTCTCTTTTTCAAGGGACACCTATGGTACACTGAGACAGACAGAATAAAGATTGATTAAATCCCCATATGTTAAATGACTGATTAAAAATTTGTGGCTTTGTCACATTTGCGATAAGGGGGGAACATACGAAGGATGGGAAATGAAGAAGACTACCTACAATGGAAGATAGGAAGAGTCTTTCAGAAACTAAGCTTTAAACCAGGCTGCAAAGAAAAAGCAAGAACCAATTCATGTACTGTGGGTAAGGGGAAGCATTTCAGGTGATGATGACAGAGGTTCTATGGTGGGAAGGCACAAATAATTCTTGAAAAACAATGGAAGACTGAACCTGCAGTTTCAAGCATAGAAGTGGAAGGATCTGGAAGGAGCTGGCTCTGATCCAAATAGCAGCATGGAATCAGCAACAAGAGTTGTATACAAAACTTGATGTGAGTCTTCATTAGAAATCAACTTTTAAGCCTATGACCTTGGTTATATTTACTCTATTTTTACATAACTGGATCTGGAAGTGCCTCTCAATGCCTATGCAGCAAGCTAGCAAGGTGAAGAGCTTTCCGATGAATTACAAATAATTCTCCTCCCCATTGTTAGAGATCATCACATACCCCACACCATCAGAACCATAAGGTTGTTACTACAGTTGCTACCAAGCTTCACAAACTATCAATCCTCCTTACTGCTATAGACTGTGAGGAGACCAGGAGGTGATCTTTGCAGCACACTAAAATCTGATAAAATATCTTCTGCTTAAAAAGGAAAGATGAAAAAAAAATTGATCTAACTTAGAAAAAGGTCACTTTGTGGCTCTGAGTCCTGTGACCTAGGAACACACCCAGTATTTGTAGGTTGTAAGAAATGAACAGCTAAATATCCCCCACCAACACTACCCTTAAGCAAACTGGACAGAGTAGTTCCTGAACCTGTTCATGTACTGATACCTACTCTATGTTGGGTGCTGTGATTTATTTCATCCCGTAACTAGTGTGATCAGCCAGGTCTCTTTGTCTGGAACTGAGAACATGAGATATTTTGTGTCGAAATCAGGAATGTTCCAGACAAACGAAGATGCACTGGTGCCTCAACCCTCTAGAACTGCGGCTGTTAATATAAGGAAAATGTAAAGATACTTGTTAGTATCACACAGCAGATAAGAAGCAGTGATCAAGTTTCAGTTTCTGATCCGGGTCAATCAAGATCCTTCTATAACAATAGCTGATATTTCTCAGGCACTTACTATATATTACACACTATTTGACACTTTTTGGTAATACCTGGGATTGAATCCAGAGCTTTCAGACTGAACTACGTCCCCAAACGTTTGTTTGTTTGTTTGTTTGTTTGTTTGTTTGTTTTGATACAGGATCATTGCTAAGTTGCCTGGGCTAGATTGAACTTGTGAACCTCTTGCCTCAGCTTCCCTTCCCTGAATGCTATGATTATTGACATATACCACTAGGACCAGCTATTGTCTGAAGCTCTTCATAAGCATGAATTCAGGTAACCTTCACGGTGTTTCTATGAAGTAGGTACTCTTGTGGGTCCAGGTGGAAAATATGAAGTGCAGATTAGCTATTAACTCAATTGAGGCTTCCCCTCCAGCTGGTGGTAGGGTATCGATTTCAGAATAAACCCTGATTTTTGTCCCCATGCTCAATCTCACTCCATTCCCAAACTTCCCAACAGCAGCACCCCCCACCCCATGGATGTAGGAAATTTTAAGATATTTGTTGTGTTTTTTTTATTTACAGTAACTTAAAGACAGGAGAGATTATATCAGAGCTTTGGGAAAAACAAATTGTTCTACATCTCACAGCCAACATGAAGGTGAATTTGCTAAATGGAGTCTGACATATAAGGCTCACTCACTGGCCTAGTGCAAAACTGGAAATACAATAACTTGCAACAAGTCTGGACAAGTTTAGAGCTCAAGAACAGCACATGCTCCAGAGAGAACAGGAACATGGGGCCAAGAGCCCATCAAGGAAACCCCCACTACCAAACTTCTAGACTTCCAATAAAGAAGCCTTCAGTGCTCTGCCCTGGAGTCTCATATCCAGGCCCCAACATGAAGAGCTGGGATCCCTGTGTCCCTGTAATGTTCAGGCAGGGGCAGTAGCAATGTCACCAGGGACCACCACCAATACCATAGTGCTAACCCTGAGAATGCACACCCAGTGCCAGACCCCACACTAAACCGCAACCTGGCCATCAAGCCAATTCACTGAGGAGGAAGCAGGATCCGGACCCTGACCTGAGATGCATTGGACTGTACTGTGCCTGTCTCACATGCTTTCACGATTGAGGACCGTGGTTTTTAACCAGGGATGCCATTTGACAGTGTCTGGTATATGTCTAGATCTCCTAACTCTAAGGGAGAGGGTGCTACTAGTATCAAGTGGGTGGAGGTCAAGGATGCTGCCCAGCCACCCAATAAAGAATGAGCCTGACCCAAACATCAATCCTGGTGGGTAGAGAAAGCCTGATCTACGGGAGCAGAGGCGGGATAGAGAGGCCAACCACAGCCAGTCACACTGCAGCCTCACAATGGGTCCCTGTCATTTCCAGGCCCTTGCTCTCCCAGTCAAGTCATTCAAGCTAGACCCAGGTCCTTCAGAGGACATAGGTCATCTGTGAGGGAATCACAACTTGTTGGGATCCAATGAAGTCAGTTGGGTAGCCTCCTTCAGTTAGGCAAGGTGACAGTGTGCTCATCATCCAGATGGCAGGGCCTTCCTGTCACAGGAATGGAATGACAAGGCCAGTTCCTTGTCTGCTAGGACAGCCAGCCTGCTATCTTCCCAGGAAGGGGGCTGTGAGAACAACCTGGTCAGCTCATTGTCCCCTACAATACTCCTAATGCCATTTCTCAGTTCCCAAAGCACACACAAGCCTTGCCCCAACACACACACACACACACAGTATCAGGAAGGCCGAACCCTCTGCCCTTCATAGAATGGAAGCCATGATCCCACTCTCCAAGTCCATCATGTCATAAGGTCCCTATTTCAAACATAATCAGAACAATCAGGGAGTCCCTATACCCAGGCATGACCCATCCTGTTCTTCTGCCTTAAGCATCTGACTCCTATGACTTCCAGCACCTGACAGCCCCAGGTCACAATGGAACCGGCTCTTCCAGAGGGGAAAGTGAACAGTTCTTGATCCAGCCACTGGATTCAGAATGAGGAAGAGATTCTTCACCTTGCTGAGTTCTAGCACCAAAGAGCCACAAAGAACCCAGGGACCATCAAGTCGAACTCTGTTCCATACAGATGGACAAGTGGAGGCTCTTAATAAATGTCCAGCTGTCATTTAACAAATGTTCTGTGAAGGAATGAGTACCAGCAATTATTTAGTAGGACTTGGGAGAGGACTTGACTTCCTCTAAAACTAAAAACAACAAACAGATGTTTGTTGTTGGAGGGACACTGTGTGAAGTGTGTAAATGACAATAGTGTATGTATGTGTGTATGTGTGTGTGAGAGAGACAGACAGACAGAGGCAGAAGGAGACACTGCAGTTCCTATACCAAATAGGTGTTCATTTGTTCTGGCACTTTTTTTCTTGCAAGAAAATATCTTACTACAGTCACTTCTCAAACAACATCCTCTCTTCTCTTAAGTATGCCTATTGAGTTTGTTCAGAGGGCAGGCCTTTCCAGGGAAATATCTGTAAAGTTTCTTCCTGCAGGGCTACCAGTCAGTGGCCATATTCCAAAAGGTCAACTAATAATGCTTCATTCTTTAACCTAAAATCTTAGTTGGATTCCACTAAGAAATCTCCTAATTGAAGTCATTTCCAGGAAGATTCTGTGGATGATTTCCTTTTTTGCAAATAAAGTAGCAGTGTTTACTACCTATTAAGCATCTATTAATGTGTCAGGTACTTTACAGGCCTTAGTACTTTTTAATTCTTGTTTATATCCTCACAACTCCACTGTAAGGCAGGTATGACCAGTTCCCAGCTGATAGTGCTAAGGTCAGGAGACAGAGAAAGGTAATGTGTCCTGTGTTGCAAAGTTGGGTCTGACTCCACAGTCTAAGCTCTGAACACAGTATCCCATTAACCTCAGCTTAAATCCCCTATTTCCTCCTGCTCTCTTATTAGTTTTCCATGCACAAAATCCTTCAAAGGATTCAATTTTTATCAGAAGGGATATGAAACAAGGAACTGTTAAACCTACATCCTATTTCAGCTCAAATATAAGAACTTTGCAAAACTCCTGAGGCTTAACTGCTTCGTCTGTTAAATGGGTCTGTCTATCTCCCACCCATCTCTCAAGGTGCTTGTCAGAAACACAGGAAAATCAAGCAAAAGTGCATTTTGTCCCAGAACTGTCAGAGACCAGGAAAGCTTCCTGTAGGATGTCAGCCTGAGGAGCTGCCTGAGCTCCCTGAATGCATGAGTGGCCCTGCCCCCCCATGCCCTGCCCCAAGGAGTCAGCTCCCAAAATAAACCTTGCTAACTTCAGTTAGCTCACCATAAAGGCTATATATAGCAGAAAACACTGGAGAGTTCCCTTCTGGCAGAAGCTTCTCCAAACTCAGCTCAAACAGTTCATTTCTAACTTAAGTGGCACCATCTGATGGGCAGTTTTAAATCAGAGATGGCTCTGAGAAATGGGAAAAGCCCTGTGGCCAGCCCTTTGTGGCCACCACTGTGTCCTGCAGTGACACCCTAGGGCTTCTGGGCAAAGCACTGCCTCATGGAAGTGGGATCCTTCCCAGGGAGAGTGCAGCCTGCGGGGCTGGAGAGTGTGTCAGGCCACAGGGCAAGTCCTGGGGAGCCCACAGCACAGGGGAGTGATCTGTACTCCAGGAACTGCCAGGAATTCTAAATCTTGATGTCTTGTAAATCTTTTGTTATCCTGGGGAGCAAGAAGAAGCCAATATGTCCTCTCGGTTTCCCTATCTATGAAATGGGGACTTGATTCAGGTTTCAGTTATACCCCACCTCCCAAGTAAACTGCACTCTGAAGACACATTTGAAAATGTTGATATTTTCCCACAGGAAAGGTACACCAGAAATGGTTGGCAATTGATTTCTTTTAAATGGAAGGATAACATGGTAGTTTCACAGAAATTTAAACACAGAATACCACAGAAGCCAGCGATTTCTCCTCTGGGGGTATACACTCAGCAGAACTGAAAGCAGGTGTGAGCAGCTATTTGCACACTCAGGCTCACAGCAGGATGATCACAACAGCCCAGAGAAGGAAGCAACCTAAGTGTTCATCCCAGAAGATCTGAGTGGATAAACAAATTTTAGTCTATGTGTACAATGGACTATTCAGCATTAAACAGGAAGGAAATTCTAACAGATGTGGCAATGTGGATGCATCTGAAGACCTGCTGCTAAGTGAAGGGGGTCGCGTGCAAAGGACAGCGATTGTATGATTCCGCTTATGTGAGGTCCCCCATGGCAATCACATTTAGAAAGACACGAAGTCCAATGCTAAGGGCGAGGGGATGGCTGGCGGGAGGGGAACAGGGAGCCATTGTCTAATGAGCACAGGGTTTCTGTTTGAGAAGATGAAAAATACCTGGAGATGGACACTGATGACGCCTGCATAACAATGTGATCGTACTTAATTTCACTGAACTGTGCATTTCATGATGAAAGCAGCCGATTTTTACGATAGGTACATTACGGAAGGAGCACAGTCAAAAGGGATGATCAAAAACATGAAGGCATAAAACTGAACTGATAAAAATGGGTATTTGTGGGTTCTTCTTTTCCTCTCTCACTGTAAGACTCAAAATTCTTGGTGACAAGGGCTGGACCTTAGAGACAGGGTGCTTGACTTGTGATTCTCACACAGCAAATGCTGACTTGAATGGCAATGCTAAGATGAATGGTTTAAACAAAGCGAATACTAGCACTTCAAGAGTTGCACTCAGAACTGGCTTAGGAGATGTGATTGAAAATCATAGTGTGTTTAAATTTTTAAAATATTTATTACAGTAAAAGATAGCCTACCATCTCTCACAAAATGCCCTTCTCACTTCAAATGCACTTATGCCACCATTTTTTCACTTTCTGAAGCAGTGCTGGAAGTCGTCTTTGATGTCTTCAGTGACACTGTCATGGCTGCCTTGATGTCGTGAACTGATTAAAAACATTTACCATTCAAGGCCATTCTGAATTTGGGAAAGAGCCAAAAATCACATGATACCAGATCCGGTGAATAAGGTGGATATGGACACACTATATGTTTTTTACAAGGCTAATTTTCTCTTGGATGGCACTCAGCAGCAGCATTTACTGTATTTTTTATCACATCTTGTAAAGATACTCAAGAAAGATGACTTCCAAATCTGCTTCATAAGGTGATGGGATAAGTGTGTTTCAAGTGAGGGAAGGTATTTTGAGGGAGAGTAATAGCAATCTGTCTTTTACTGTATTAAGATTTTTTTAAAAAACTTAAATATTCACTGTATTTTGATCACCTCTTGAATATCAGAAAAAGCAGTGAGGGTCTTTCTGGGTCTCAAGCCAGGAAATCAGGCCCAGATGTGTTTCCCACTCAGCTGTGCTCCAGCTGTGTGGTCTTAAGGCAGTCATCTCCTAGGTCCTATACTTCCATCAACAAGTTGGGTATAACATTAGGAGCTACCACCCAGGGTCGTGAAGCTCTCCTAAGCTAATGAAGCACATAAAATCCTTGGTGAGCCTAGGTTAGGTTAGAATACCCACAATTCCTGGCCAGCCACTACCAGAGCAATACAGGCACAAGACCCTGTAGGGCAACTGCAACCCTGGCCAGCTCTTAGCCCTATGTCATTGGAATGGAAGCAGGTCAGCATCAAGGCAGCCACAACACAACCCATCCCAGATAAATGAGTGAATCTGCCAGTTTCTTGACCTTTACTTCCTACCAAGTCTGGAAGATCCTGGGCCCCTTCTGTGTCTCCGCTAGCCAGACCTGGTTTTCAGATACTCGCACACAAAAGGTCACCAACTGGTCACTTGTTAACAAAATCTGCCTCTCAGACACATTTCGTTTCAGCCTGAAAAAAAATTTCTACAGGTTTTTTTTTTAACAGTTGCCAATATTTTAAACTCAGGAAAACTATACATCCCTATTCTGGATGCCCAACATCTCTTGCAAACTCTGACGATCTGGCCATGTCGGGTCCCAGCTGTAAACTGGACAGAGCTGAGAAGTAGCTGTCCACTCCTGATAGGATGTGCTACTCCCTGCCCCCACAGGCCAACACAATCCTTCTCCTTCACTACCCTGCACGGGAAGCATCGACATTTGCAGATGAGCCCCAGGAGAGGGACATGGCCTGGAAAAGGCTCTTCATTTAGTAAAGTGGTTAGCAGACAGCAGAAAGCCACCCAGAGCCAGTGTAAAATCCCTGCTCCCAACCCACCCACCTTCTCTGACATCACCAGTAGGTAAAGACATAGAAGAATACACAGTTCTGTTTAATAATAAAAGCACTCTGTCTCTGTGTCTCTCACAGAGAAAGCTAAAAATACACCACTCATGGCCCAGCGTCTCCATCTGCAGCTGACAGTGCCCGTCAGGTGGTGCCGCCCGGGCCCAGCATCAGCCTGAGGGATGCCTGGTGTTGGGGCCTGCAGAGTCGCTGAGGAAGGGAGGAGCTGTGGGGCTGCCCCAAGCTGGGCCTGAAGCTATCTGCATTCACTCCGGGTGGTGGGGCAAAGGGAGAGCAAGCAGCCGATGAAGGGACAAAGGCATACATGTCACTCACCTTCCTGTCTTGTCTGAAATTAACTTTGTAAAGAGGTCCCTACTCCTTGTCCCTGTCTTCATAACACGCAGACACCCATGCATGCACACACGCACTGCTTCCCCCAGGGCCCACACCTTAGTGCTTGTTTGTGCACTGTCTCTTCAGCTGGATCACATGCTCCACAAGGGCAGCAGCTTTGTCTAATCCAGTCTGTTTCCAAACAGTTGTCTGATTCTGGTGCCTCGGATAGACCTTGGCCCTCACTGAAAATCTACTAAATGAATCCTTGACACAACACATGACATCCAGTAAGGCGTCCAAACTTCCCATGGTGATGTCTGAGTGTCCTGACTTGTGGCAGTTTTCTATCACCCAGATAACTTCAGTATTTTCTTCATTAAACTCTCTTTGTCTCTTTCTTCCTCCTTTCCTTCCCTTCCCTTTCCTTTCCTTTCCTTTCCTTTCCTTTCCTTTCCTTTCCTTTCCTTTCTTTTTCTTTCTCTTTCTTTCTTTCTTTCTTTCTTCCTTTCTTTTTCTTTCTTTTCTTTCTTTCTTCCCTTTTTTTCTCTCCTCTTCCTTCCCTCCCCCTCTTCCTCTTCCTCCTTCCTCCTCTTTTTGAGATACTGGGGGTGGAACCAATGCCTTCACACTGAGCTACATCTCCAGCCCTTTTTGATTTATTTTTGAGACAGGGTTTTGCTAAATCACTAAGTCGCCCAGGCTGGGTTTGAATTTGCAATCCTCCTGTCTCTGCCTCCCAGGTCTGGGATTATATTACTATTTGATTAAAAGAAAACTTTTTATTTAAAAATAAAGCTTATGGCAGCATTTTAAGCAAAAGAGAGAGGCCTGTAATCAAAGAGCTTTGGAAATGATCATCATGTATTAGCAGTATGACCTTAAACAGGTGCATTTATCTCCTTGTGTCTCAATTTCCTCATCTGTAAGACAGAAATGATAGCAGTAACCACATACAGAAGTTGTTAATGTGTAAATAAATTATAGAATGTAAAGTTAATTCATGACAAATGCTTTAAATAGTGCCTGGCAAGGAATAAGATCAATATGAGTACTATTTTTATTAGTATTATTTATGGGAGGAAGCACAGTATCACCAATCACATTAAAATAAATATGTGACAATTAAAAGAAAAATTGTCATTTATGTAACAATGAAAAATGCTTTTGAAGACAGACGGAGCCATGCTTTGCCACTATTCAGATGCAAAAAATTAACTTAGTAAAGAGGTCTCCACTTCTGTCCCTGTCCTCTCCCCAAGGTCCCACTCACAGTGGGCTGAACAAGCTATGATTCTATCCACCTTCTGGTTCTGAATCTGTGACTCTCGGTCCATGGATGATGCTACCTTAAAAGAAACAAAACCAAAATGCCAAATTTACACTCTGGGAGCAAATGGGAGGAGCTGGGTGAGAGGAGGTTACGCACATTCCAGAAGGATTTGCTTTTACAAAAGGATTAACAACAGAGTTGCTTTAAATAGCAATTTAAGCCTTGTTTATGGATTACTAAATACTTGCTGGAGAGGTGAAGGGGCCCAAGAACCTGGAGCTGCAGGTGAGTGAGTGAGTGAGTAGGCCCAGCCAGAAATGACTGTTTTGTTTAAAATTACAACAGAAACCAACAGCACAGACTACTTCACTTCAAGGTACGTGATTCTCATTCAGTTCTGATTGCATTCAAGAAGGTGTTTCTGTGTCTATGAACCAGTTCAGAGCAATAACCCAGCATCTGTATCTCTAAGCCCCTCCCCAAGACCATGGATAATTTATTAAATGTGACAACTGCTCACAACACACCAGGCACTGCTGAGCACATGACAGACCCTACTTCATCTACTTTTCACGGTAACTCACTGAGGCAGGTGCACTGCTACCATTTTATAGACAAGAAAACTGAGGCTAAGACAGGGGAGGTAGTGAGTGGGTAGTGAGTCATGGTGAGTGGATGGTAGAATTAACACTCCTGTCAAAGAATCTGAATAAGGCACTGCGGTTGGATTATAAAAGATAGGATCTTTGCTTCGAGGAGGATACAGAAAATAAACCAGGGGAGCAAATACCTTAGGAGATACTTCCATGGGAGCAGGAGGAGAAGTCATGCGTCTAGATGTGCCCAAAGCCAAGTCTGATGCAACAGACCCATAGTCCTTAGCCCATTCTCCTTGCTTGGGCCTCTCTAAGCACCCAGTGCCTACATTTCCCTCTTCCATCCCTTGCACACTATCATCAAAGCTTCCTGACCCAAACCAAGTTTTCTGGGACTTCTCTGTTCCCAAAGATGAGCTGTGGTCCCAGAGGTGACCAGAGAGGGGGAACTGGCTTGCAAGACCTCTCCCAGCGTTGATGTTGCCCTGTGAGGCTGCCTGTGAACTGCCTTTCTCCTCACTTTCCTCCCTTGAAAAATGGGGATATTGGCTTCTCCCCCAGAGCAGGGGAGCACTCCTGATTAATTAGGTAACATCTGGGAGGCTCCCAGCTCTCACAAGGGGACATGGGAGAGGTGCTATGAAAACTCAAAGAGCAACCCTTTATCAGATGGATCATCATTCTCATCACTTTCTTGGCAACACTCTTGCCTTAGTTACTTTTTTCACATTGCTGAGAAAGAATACCTGACGCCTGAAATTAGGGAAAGAAAGGTTCATTTCTTACAGTTCTTGGAGGTTTCAGTTCATATTCCGCTGGCTGCAAGGCAGGGTGGCGTGGCAGGGCCACCATTCATGGGGGCCACCAACAGAAACGCAAACTGGCAAGCACAGGAGAACATGCCTTCTTCCCGCCCTTACACTATATGTCGACTCCACTCCTGGGCGGGTGCAGCACTCACACCGCCAATCCCAGCTTTAGACAACAAACCAATCACAAACACTAGACTCAGCTGCATCCATGCCATGATTACGAGACTTGGTGGGGCCATAGGAATATATCTGTAACAACTCTGCTGCCTGATGCCCACGGGTAGTGGCTCACACTGTCCTGAGAAGGTCAAGCAAGGCCATTGGGCCTGCTGCTGTCCTGCTCCAAGCTCTTTCTGGTTCCCATACATCTCTCTCCAGTCACAGTCCCCTCTGAGAGGACCTGCAACCCACACATGCACCCATTCTGCAGCCTTGCTGGGTCCTGGTACCTTCCCAACCCCAGGCTGCCAGTGCTAGATCCATCCATCTGTGCATCCATTTAGGTGCAGACTGCTTATCTTTCTTCTCCCGAGAGTTGTTAGTCCTGTAGGTCTATACAAAACAGTGGCCCTGTACTAGTTTCTTTTTCCTCAGTTATAATCCAGCAGGATGTATTTTTTATATTTTTATTAGAGCAATTACATATTAGAGCACTGATAACTTATGAAATGTTACAAGCACTTACACTGTAACTGGTACTGCGAGCATTTGCTCTTCACAGCAACCCAATGAGGCAGGCGCACTGTTAGCAGTTTACAGTGGGAATACTGAGGCTCGAGAAGGGAGGTGATAAAAACAAAAGTGCTACAGAAACCACCATCTTCTACCTCAAACTAGACCATGAGAACGCTGAGGACCAGAGGGAGAGCAGGCAGAGCCAAGAGTCCAGATGAGAGCTTTGGGGACCAGTTAATGACAAGGTGCATTCAGAGGGACCAGAAGTTCCCACACTACCTCTTCCCACCTCCCAAGTCTGCCCCGCTTCTCTGCAAAATGGAGCGCACGTGACACATGCCAAAGGACACACAGACCTGGACTAAGGAGAGGCTGCATTTGAAGGGACTATTGCACCAGGGATGGTGCTGTGACATCTCAGGGGATCCCTGGGCACAGAAGATTTGGTAAAGGAGCACTTCCTTCCCCAGAAAGGAGCAAGTAAGACCGAGGAGACTAGGCGAGAGATGTGGGATGAAGAGCAATCAGAGAGTAGATCAGAATGTTACATAGAGCTGCCAGCAGCCTGTTCTCTGGAGAGGCTGGGAGGTCCACAACACAAGCCAAAGGGAGGGAGAAACTGAAGCAAAGCATCTTTTTCTGATTGGTTAGTGAGACCAGAAGTTCAACTAATCCGTTACTAGGTGAAAGGGAATTTGTAGGGTCTAGGTTTGGCCCTGTTCTGGGGAAACAGGGAAGCATTCATGAGTGGTGTCTCAGTTCTCTGGGAAGTAACATGCTTTGCAATAAACCATTTTCTAGAACAAGAACAGGTAGAGCAGTCCGCTGCCCGCTGTGCTCTGCCAGAAGCATAAGGTTTGGTTAAGTTCAGCCTGGTCATTACCATATCCAGGAAGGTGCTGGGGTTGATTCAATGCAAAGATGCACAGAGATATCCAAAACAAGCTCAGTAAATACTCACTGCTCTTATTTTTGTCTAATTATTCTTTGTTTCCATATTAATGGAGAAGAGATACTCTGGAGCTGTAAATATGTAACCTGGCAATAGTTTGCACCCAGCCAGGGAGGACAGGGGTGCTGCTGCTGACTCACAGGAAGCACATTCTCTGCTCAGCCCCAGGACATTCCCACATCCTCTTCTCTTAAGTAACACAGGCCTGAAATACATTCACTCATTCCTGGCCATTGTTAGGCTAAAAGAAAAAGAAAGTGAAATCTATGAACACTCCCCTCCCCCCACCGCAGGCAGCATCTCAATTCACCCAAGAATCAAAGGGGACAAGATCCAAGACAGGATTTAGAACCAGGAGTTAAACAAAACATGTTGCAGGAGGAAAAAAATCTCTACTAACTTTTTATCCTTTGCTATAATCAGCCGCACGCCAGCGAGCCTGTTTTAAATTTACCGACAGCTCTTTAAGCTGCCACCAGCTCTTGAGGTATTTTTAGTCAAGTAGAAATTCATGCGGAGCCTTAAGTCAGGAAGTGGAACCTTGTCAAGGTGCTGCTGTCACCGGCTTCCAGTCCTGCCCTTTGTCTGTCAGATTCTCCACTTCTCATTTGCACACAATTAAATAATCACTTCACCCCCCACTTCTTCGAATTGTTAGCATCTCCTCACAGAGGGGGAAAAAACGCCAGGGAAGTCAACTCTGGGTTTAAGAGATCTGTTCTTAATCCGAACATCATTTCCATCTGGAGGAATAGTCTGGCGGGGGAGGAGGTTACAAGGAAAACAGGGCTCTGGACCAAGCCTGGGAAGAACAAATTCCTCTTCCCCATTGCAAACAGACTCATCCAATAAGGCTGCGGCTATGTCTACATACACTGCTTTCCAAAAACAGTGAGGCAGACAGAGGAGGAAGGAAATTAAAACAGTGCTGCAGGGCTGGGAATGATGCTAAGTTACTGAGCCCATGAGAACACCGGCCAACCTGGCACCAAAGCCACACATGCACAAGTGACATTTGTATCTGTTTCTTCCTCGGATCCTCACAGACAACCGTCTCCAAGCCAGTGGAAAGCCTAACAGGAGCAACGTCCGTAGTGTGACAAAAGCTGTCCATTTCTGATGTTGACCATCACCGCATTAGCCCAAGGAACAGTCATCTTAGAATCGCAGCGTCTCTTCCCTCCCGAGTCCTTTCTCTGCGCAGCAGCCGCAGGGACTTTTTTATAGAATCGCAAGCCATACGACACGTAAAATGGCAAATCATACATCACGCCAACCAGCATCCCATCCTATTAGAAATAAAGTCTAAACTTCTCACCCTGGACCACAAAGCACTCCTGGTTCTTCTCTGCTTGTCTCTCAAGTTCATCTCTCACACCACTCTTCTTGCTTTCTCTCTGCTCCAGGAAGGTGGCCCTCTGTTTCTAGGACAGTTCATCTTCTCTGATACCTGAGTCTTTTCCTTCTGCCGGGAAAACTAATCTATCAGGTTTTTCTTAGGGTCATTCAGGTCTCAGGCTAAATGTCGCCCCTGAACATGACTCACCCATGACCTCACTCCCCATAACATTGTCCTTTTTAATTCCCTACATGACATTTACCATCTTAATATTTCCTACTTTTCCTGTCTGTTCGCTCTTGTCTTGCTAACTGACAAATCAGCCTCATACCTGTCCATGTCTTCCAATAGCTGGGACTCAAGAAAGAATTGTTGAATGAGTAAGTGACCAATGGAAAAGAAAAGAGGCGGGGCACACTTTGTGTCAATTGGTGATCTGAGGTGTATGTGGTCTATATTTTGTATTTCAACATATCTCAGTTTGGATGCTAAATTTATATCAAAAATAGGTACCCCATATTTAAAATTCACACAAATGCCAAATTAATAAGTAAGTTCTCTGCCTGAAGTTGTTCCAAACATGTTTAGCATGCTTTCTGATAACTGAATTGGATATGGGGTTTTCAATTTAAATTAATAAAATGAAATAAAATGTTAAGTGCAATACCTTATCACAGTAGCCCCATTTCAAGTGTTCTCAACAACCACACATAGCTGGTGGTCACTGCTCGCGCCACAGCCTGGCCCATACCACCCATTACATTGGCAGGAACAATCAGAATTCAGTTGCTGTGTATCGAGCTCTCTACAAGTCAGGCACTGTGCTCATAAGCCATGGGCTGGCAGAATGCTTTACATTTACCCAGGAAGTCATCGTGAAAATCAGTTACTTCTTTCATTCCCCACATCCAGCCTATCTAGTTCCAAGTTATGGCTAAGGAAACAGGTACTTGGAAAGGTGAAACCTTTTGCTTAAATGGCAGGCAGGGTTCAAACTGCTGTGTACTACATGTTTGTGGCTCCCACTCAAACTAATAGTGAAAAGGCCACCTCGGTATAATGGCATTTGGAGATGGAGTTGTTGGGAGGTCATTAAGTCACAGGGTGGCGCCCTCATGAATGGGAGCTGTGCCCTTATAAGAAAAGACAGGAGAGGGATGAGGATACAGCAGGAAGGCAGCTATCTAACGAGCCAAGATTCAGGCCTCTCCAGACACAGATCTGATGGTGCCTTGAACTTGAACTTCTCAGACTCCAGAATAGTAAGAAAGAAATCTTCGTTGTTTAAAGCCACTCAGTCAGTGGTATGATGGTGCATGTCTGTAACTGCAGCATTCTGGGAGGCAGAGGCACAGGGTCACAAGTTCAAACTCAACCTGGGCAACTTAGTGACTTACCAAGACACTGTCTCGAAATTAAAAAAAAAAAAAATTAGAAAAAACTGGGACTGTAGTTCAGTACAAAGGCCCTGGATTCAATCCCACTGTCACAATAAAAAATTAAATAAATCTATTCACTATACGGTATTTTTATATTAACAACTTTATTGGGGGGATACCAGGAATCAAACTCAGGACCTCACACTTGTCAGGCAGGTGCTGTGCCGCTGAGTTATATCCTTGGCCAATATGATAACAACTTTAACTAAGGCAGAAACTGGTACTTAAAAGTAAAATGCTACTGTAACAAATACCTAAAAACATGGAAGAAGCTTTGAACAGTGTAGAAGATAGAGGAAGGTAGAGTTTAAGGTCATTCTGAGAAAAGCCAGCATTGCCACGAAGAGACTTTTTAAAAGGTAATTGTGGGAAAGGCTGAGACAGAAAAGAGAAGAGCCATGAAAAAGTCTGATTTCTCAGAATAGCATTAATCATAACATAGGGGATGTTGGCAGACACAGAAGCGGTAATGAGCGTTCTGTCTCGGGCAGATATGAAGACTGTGTCCTTGGACAACGAAGAAAAGGCAAATCATGTGATGGAGTGGAAAGAACGCTGCTGGTCTGAGTTTGAGTGCTAGTGCTCTGTGGAAGGTGGCACCTGGGCATGATGAGACTAGATACCTTGCCGAGGAGATTTCTGAGCAGAGCATCAGGGAAGAAGTTTGGTTTCTCATGATGTTGACACAGATGGTAAGACGTGAGGAGAGAGACATTGCAGATGGACTTGCTAAGCAAGAAGGAACTAAAACCTTAGCCTATCCACGTTGGAGCTATGAGACAGGGTATGGGAACGAGCACACTAAGGGTGTGCCCACCTGGACTATGGTCTTTATCTTACAGCAGTTTGGATTTTAGAACCAAAACCTCAGAGGTCTTAGCTCATAGTCAGCTGGTTTTATTGCTATTAGGCCTCTGGGGAGGCAAAATCATCATGGCAGAGGGTATGAAAGAGGAAAGTTGTCTAGTGATCCAGTCACCTCCCAAGGTCTCACCTGTCAACAAGGCTGCAGTGGAGACCAAGCCCTCCACACCTCCTGTCCCTCCGCTCCCCTCCTTCTCTCCCCCTCTCTTCCCCTCTCCTCTCCTCTCCTCCCCTCTCCTCTTCTTCCCTCCCCTTCCCTCTCCTCTCCTCTCCTCTCCTCCCCTCTCCTCCTCTTCCCTCCCCTTCCCTGTCCTCTCCTCTCCTCCCCTCTCCTCCTCTTCCCTCCCCTCCCCTCCCCTCTCCTCTCCTCCTTATGTTTAAACTATAGCAGCCACATACTCAGGTCACAGAGCATAGTTCACTACCACTATGCCTTCTACAGAAATCTTCCCTCCATGGGAGGCAAAAGTGGTCTCTATGAGGCCCACCAAATCCAGCCAGTCAGACATTCCTCCCTATACTCTCAGGGGAGCAGATATGATCAAATCATCCAACAAGAGATGAACTCTGCAGAATTGTCCTGGAGGCCACAGGCAGTGGCTGCACCTGCTGACTTCCAGCATGACACCAACTAGTGCATACAATGCCTGAGAACCTCAAGGGCGAGGACTCCACCTCTGGAGCAAATAAGGCCACATTCTGAGGCAGCTTTGGAGCAGGAGGAAAGAGCTCTGTCCTGGGAACTGGAATGTCCAGGGTTGACTTCCAGCATGCCACTCACTAGCTTGTACCCCTCAGCACATTATTTAACCTCTCTGTGCCTTGGTTCACCTACAGGTAAAAAGTTCAGCTCAGCATCTGACCCACAGAAGAGGGGAAATGGTCAAATGAGCAGAGTATAGAAAGCATCTGACATTGTGCCTAGCATATAACCAGGACTTAATATAACCATCATAATCACTATAGCTATTCCTCAGGATACCCTGAGTGCTACTGACAGTCACATGGAACAAGTGCCCCAGTTACACGGAAGCCAGACTCCGGGCGCAGATGAATTACCAAGTGATCATTCTGGGTACAGAGGGTTCCCTCGGGGGCTCCTGCAAATACAGTGACATCTCTAAGGAGCTTCTCAAATAGCAATCAATTTACCATATTGACATGGAATTC
Organism: Dasyprocta punctata; assembly: GCA_004363535.1. NCBI lineage: Eukaryota > Metazoa > Chordata > Mammalia > Rodentia > Dasyproctidae > Dasyprocta > Dasyprocta punctata. The sequence goes on along the minus strand of RJWM01000142.1, from coordinate 222,445 downwards.
TTCAGGGAGGGACCAGGTCTTGTGCCCTCTTTGTCATTCTCGTCGGTTCATTGGTTAATGACAGACTCCATTCCTTGTTGCTCCCATCAGCCAAGGATGGTTCCCCAGGTGCAGCGACAGAGATTCAAACTGTGATAGGGCCTTCCAGAGGTTAAAGCTGCTAAGAGAGCCTGATGTTCAAAATCGGCCCATGCAAGTCCCAACCAAAGCATCCACCCTGGTCTCAGTCAGCAGGGAAACAAAGACACCAGCCTGGCAAAGCCTGGTAGCTGCTTCTGCTGTGAGGACCCTTGCAGTCCATCAGGAAATGGATGCAAACCAGTGTTGCTATGTACAGCCCTCTGGTACAGGTTTGCAAAACCAAAAACGACTCCCACTGACTCCTGAGTGCATCCTTCCAGTCACTCCCCTGTTTGGTGCTAAGTAAACAAAGATGAAGTAAAGCAAGGCAAGTTCCTTAGCCTTTCTGAGATTCAATCTCCTTATCTGTAAAATGGGGTTGCAACAGAATCTGACAGATAAACAATTTGAGAATCGAGGAAATACAAATGAAGGGTTAAAACACCTCCTGGCCTATAGTAAGTGCTAAATAAATGCATTAATTCTTAGTTGTAATAGACTGACTGCAATGGGGCTTATTTGTATAGTACTTAGAAACAGCATCTAACTATGAAGTCCAGAGTTCAGTAGTTAGCAAGGAGGTTTTCAGCACAAAATACTGTCTGGACCTTTAATAAAAGGTTTGTTAAGCCCTGGTCTTACCAAGATGAGTAAGAATACAATTAGGGAGGAGGTGGCAACCTAGATTGTCTTTGGTTAATACTAATTCTTACGTTCCACAGAGTTCTTGAGGAGGATGTTTAGACCACTAGGTCCAGGAACAGAAAGAAAGCAAGTATTGTCACCAACCTCAATCTGTCCCAAATCCTACAGCAGGAGCCAGGAAATGGTGATCTATATGGCCAGAAATGCTCTACAAATTTGTTCTCCGTGAGGCGCATGGTGCTTCAAAACACCTGAAAAAGCACCAGGAGACTGGGAAGTATCATGGTAATCTGCCTCTCTGGTCCATTCAGGAGCTGGGTGCAGTGGTGCACACCTGTAATCCTAGCACTCAAGAGGCTGAGGCAGGAGGATCTCCAATCGAGCCCAAGCTGGGAAACTTAGTAACTTAATGAAACCCCATTTCAAAATAAAAATCAAAAGGGCTCGTGATGTAACTCAGTATTATGGCACTTACCTGTGGTGAAGGCCCTGGGTTCAATCCCTACTACTGCGTAAAAACAGGGACACAAAAGCAAAATACTCAGAGAATCAGGCAATGCTGGGTCACTCTCTTATCCATCCCCCTCTGGACCAGTAACCTGTTCCGCCATCCACTATGACCCCATGAGACGTTCATTCTCCATTCTGCCTGTGTCTAAGGCCTACTCCACAGCCCTCAAAGGTCTCTCACATACATGTTCTTAGTCCTCTGCCAAACATGAAGTAGACAAGGCAATCATCACACATCACAGGTGAAAAAAAACTGAGGTTCAGAGAGGTCGAGTCGCTTTCCTAAAGACACCCAGCTGGGAAATAATATTTGGATGGAAGCTCAAGCCCTTCACTACCTTTCTTCACTGCCAGTTTACTGCCCTTCTTCCCACATACAAGCAAAAGTATCAGCCATCGCTACTACTTTCCTAGGGCACTTTACAGTTTGCAGACCTCTTTCACGTTATACTAGGCCATACTGGAAAAGCAAATGATCTTGGGTCCATGTTGGCCACATGAAGATGAAGGAATCTGTTTATGATCACCAAAGGATCAACAGACAAGAAGGTAAAACTCCAGGAAGAGGAGGACAAGGAGGGGACAGGCAGAGCCACTGGCAAATCTACTGAACCCAGCAAACACTAATTAGGCACCTACTGGAAACAGACAGAGGAAAAGGCCAGCTGTCCTGCTGGGGCTCAGTCTCAAGGGAGGGTGTCATGTGCACACTAAAAGCACACAGTCACATGTGTTTCTGGCAAGACTGAAGGCAGCTTTGGTTGACACATGGGTGGCCCAGGTGACTGGCCCAAGGCCCTGCTCAGGGTACATGTGGGGATGTGGATCTGAGCCGGTCTGCCTAGTTTTCTCAGGAGGAGGTGGTCAAACTGCTGCAACTCTTGGGCATCCATTTCCATGGCTACCATAACAAAATATTGTGGCTTATGTAGGGGGCTGGAATAACACAAATGCACTGCTTCCCATTTCTGGAGGCCAAGGTATGAGCAGGGTTGGTTCTGTCCAGTGGTTGTGGGAAAGATTCTCCTCCCTTCTGCTGATCCGCTGGCAATTGCTAGCGTTCCTTGGCTTGTAGACACGTCACCTCAATCTAATCACATCTGCAGTGACCCTCTTTCCACAGAAGGGCAAATTCTAAGATACATGTGGTTGGGGCTTCGACATGGGAATTTGGGTGCTAGGCAACACAAATCAGCCTATAACAGAGGATTTTTCTCAAGGTCAAAGGAAGGCATGAGGTCAGGAGCTAAGATTCTCAAGGTTACCGTGTGTGTGTGTGTGTGTGTGTGTGTGTGTGTTCTGTGGTACTGGGAACTGAAACCAGGGCCTTCACGCTGAGCTACATGCCCGAATCTTTTTTTTTTTTTTTTTTTCTTTTGAGACAGCATCTTGTTAAGCCATTAAGTTGACCAGACTGGCCTCCTGCCTCCAAGAGTACTGGAATTACAGACATTAGTCAATACACCCAGCTTCAATGCCATCCTTGCATCTCTTTCCGAGGAAGATTAATACCTGGGTTCTCCTTGGCTATTCTGAGCACAGTGAGAGTCTTCGGGGACAGCTAGGTCTCAGAGTGCAGAGAAGTTTGTGGACGGCTCCAGGCAACCAGCCCTGAGAGCTGCAGGGAAGCCCCTCTCCCTTTTCATTACACCGTGGAAAACAGAAAACTCAATTTATTTAAGAACAAACGGGCTTTAACCTGAAGTTCATTCTCCCTCTCCATGATTTCTCAGCATCTACATGCAAGAGCAGCAGCCAGCGCTGAGCCCCAGCCACACACTCCCAGGGACCTATATTGGGAAAATAATGGCATTTTCTCAACAAATTATCTCACAGCTGAAGTAATAACTTGTTTATAGATGTGCCAATTCAGATTTTCATCCCCTTAACCTGCTTTTAAAAGAAAAGCTGTGTTATCCCCACAGCCAAATGGCAGTGGTTCCATCACCACCACATCCCTGTCGCCCTCCACCAGTACCACCCACGGCTGCACCTTTATTAATTTTAAACCATTGACAGTCTCTTTGGAAACCTTGCTTTTTCACATCTCAGGTCAACACCCTCCTGTTCTGATACAATAAAACACACATTGCTGGAGATAAAAGCAAATATTTCTTTGCAGAGAGGGGGAAAAACAACAGCCACTGCAGTTTAAACACAGCAGTAAGGATTCAGCCAACAAATTTACAGCAGCTGCCATGGGGTTAACTGGTGCTTGCTAGGGCTCGCTTTTATTATGCAACAAGGCGGTCACAGCCTCAAACTCTACTGGCATCCAGACTTCTCTGCCTGAGGCCATCAGGGCAAGAAGGACAGGGGCTGGCAGTAAAAGGAATGCTGGGAGCCACATCAAGCATTCCATGAACAAATGCTGAGCTCAGTTGCCGGGGACCCATGTCCTGGCAGTGTGCTGGGTGGTGTGTCACTTGATGGAAAGTGTTGATATCGTACCTATGGCCCTCACAGAACTTACAGTCTAGGAAGGATACGACAACCAATCAACCCATCTGCAGAGTCAGTTTATAATAAAGGTGAGCAGGGAAAGAAACACGGTGTGGAGTTAGGGAGTGCAAGGGTCACAGGGGAGGGGACATCTGATCTGAAATTTGAAGGATGAGCAGCAACCAACTCTGGAAGAGGAAGGCAGGGAGTTGGGAACAGAGATGACAACCCAGCCAAGGATGACTCTCTCAATCCAGTTTTTTTCTGCTCCCTCTGGGTCTCTAAGTTCCTATCTCTTACACACAAAAACATACACCTTCCCCTTCTACAACCTGCTCTGAAGAACTGATTCTGCAACATGAGTCCCTAACTAAACTCAGTCCTCCCTTGAACAGATTCCATATTCAGCTCAACCTCAGTGCCCACAAGTTCTTCCAGACAGTGAGCTAGCGAGGTTGCTAGGGAGGAGGTCCATTATGACACAAGGCCGTTGAGGGTGGAGGACACTGCTGGGAGAGGAGCATAAGGAATCAGGAGCAGCAGACCTGGGCTCAACTGCCTGAAGTTTCCAGTGCATCTTGGTAAAGTCAAAAAGGACTCCCTGCAAGATTGATCACTCCTAAATCTACATAGGAAGATGGACTCACCAGTACCCAATTACAGTTTCAAGCCTGAGTGTGGGGAATGGTGATAACTTTCCCCAAGAACTAGACAGGATAACCTTGAGCTTGCTGATGTAAGTACTAACACTGTACTGCTGAGTCCTTAAGCCGCCTTCTCCATATTCCAAGGCAGGTAATGTAGCCACTCTTTGCCTCAGTTTCTGCACCTACAAAACAGAAATAACATCCCACCTGAGGGAATGGGGAGGAGAAGATGTAAAAAGCTGTGCTAAGCACCTAGATATTATAAGGCTTAACCATTCAGTGACAGGCTTGGGACTCCAGAGTTGTTACTATTGTACCAACCGCCATGAGATGCAGGAGCACTGGGCACTTAGGGAACAACTGCTGGCCCACTATCTTATGCTTGCAAATTTACAAGGGAAATGGTTCAAAAAACATAAAATAAAGACCATAGGTTCAAAAACATTGACAACATATTTCTTTAGAATACCAACAAAAATCTACATTCACAAATGGGAATGATGGTGTTAGCTGAAATACATGGAATTGGAATGATTCATATGGAGGCTACAGATAGGCTTTTCAAAGTGTTCATGAAGAGATATTAAATGAACAGGAGAGGGAAAAGGTGTTTTGAAACAACGGTGTAGATAAACACCAAAGGAGACTATGAAGACGAGGAAAATGCACTGGGGTTGGAATGATGGGCCATGAACGGTGTTTTTAAAAAGTGATTTAACATGGAAATACAAAATAAACCAGGAAGAAATGAGTTTCAAACTTGTAAGGGCTTTAATTGGGGCTTCTGAAATATGCAAGTCCTTTGTAAAAAGATGAACAAGGAGAAGCCCTCAAGTGCGTGGGATGGTCAGCACCCCACAGCAGGGGAAAAAGCCCACCTTAAGCTCTCCTGACACTGAGTTGGTCTTATGCTACAGACTCAGGTGTCTTTCCCCACTCGTCTGCTATTTTCTTTCCTTTTCTTTCCTTTCTTTCTTTATCATTTTTCTTCTTCTCTTTCTCCCTTTTGCCTCCCCTTTCTCTTTCTTTTCTAGTACTGGGGATTCAATCCAGAAGTACTTTGCCACTGAGCTACATCCCCAGCCTTTTTTAAATTTAAATTTTTATTTTTTATTCTGAAACAGGGTCTCACTAAGTTGCCCAGGCTGAACTTGAACTTGTGATCCTCCTGCCTCAGCCTCCCAAGTAGCTAGGATCGTAACCTATTTTCTAATGAATGGAAACTTGAGTAAGTCCAAAAATGTAAATCGAGTGCCCATTATGTGAAAGGCAGTATGGTCACTGCCACGACTCTAGGATAGAGGGCCTGCCCAGGAAGAAGACAACAAGCCAATAACTGAGGACAACAAGCCAGTATCAATGCTTCCTGTGTGCCTGGGATGACTCTAGGGAAGTTGTGGCAAACCTATGGCATGCATGCTTTAGCAGGCTGTATCACTGAAAGCTCTGTTATTTGTTTTCTTTTAATGTATGAGTGTTTTTTTTTTTTTCTAAACTAAAACTTCAGTATTCAGGTTTAATTTCAGTGTTGGCACTTTGCAATACATAAGTCGGTTTTAAGTTACCCTTCGGGCACTCAGCCTCTAAAAGTTTCATCATTGCTACTCCAGGGATTTTACCTTGATAAACCCCTTTATCCTCATATCCAATCAGGGATGCTGCTACAGTCATTTGACAGGTGAAAAAAATGAGGCTCAGAGACCACACATGTCCTGCCCAAGTTCAAATAACCAGTAAGAGCCAAGATTGGAGCCTTCAGCTCCTCCTCCAGGACCCATTCTCTGCCACCCACTTCTGATGACAGCTGCAAAGCAGCTCACAGAAGCAGGGTGACAGCTCCTTCCCAGGCATATCTGGGTAGAGAATCCCATGCTGGCATTCAGACAGCCTCCAAGAAGGATACAACTCATGCCTTAAAACTCCAGACTTTGGGAGCCAAAGGTGGAGCCAGGTAAAGAACTACCACCAGCTGGGTTAGGGACAAGGAACATGTCTGTGCAGTTCAGACACAAGGAATTATTTAAGGCCATTGTGAGAAACCTAAGTGAAGTCAGAAAGACCTAGGTGTGTGCGTGTGTGTGTGTGTGTGTGTATGTGTGTGTCTGTGGGTGTACGTGTGTGTATGTGTGTCTCTGTGTGTACATATGTATATGTACATACATGGGTAGGGTATGTACATGTGTGTTTATGCATGTGGGTATACATGTGTGTTCATATACACATATATGTATATATGTGGGATCAGGGATAGACTGACAAGCACAAGAGAACTGAGTAGACCAGGACTCAGGAAGGGACAGACACTGGTCTTCCACTAGTCTGGGCTGCACTAGGTGAGACCAAAATAATCTCAGAGCTCACAATGCTTGATCTTTCATCCAGAAAGCAAGAGAAAGAGCCACACACCATGTCAAAGCCGATGTGGTAAAGCAAAGCCCACAGCAGCTCAACTCCGACAAAGCAGCCACCTCCCCTGCATCATCAAAACGAGAACCACGGGATCCAACATCCACCAGGCCCTTACCAGCATCACTTCATTAATCTTCAGGACCAGCTGTAGGTGGGACAATGACGATCCCCATTACACAGGTGAGAAACCTCAGGCAACTGCCACGAGCTTCTCTTCACAGGGAGAACAGACACCAGAGTCATGGCTTGAATCCAGGCAGCTCGCCTGTCTCAGGAAAATATGTGGGCACACACACACACAAATAATATGCAGAGTAGACTCCACTCACAAAAGACATACGCAAACATAGACACATAAACACAGCAGAGAGCAACACGAGGAGGTCAAAATACACAGCATTTAAATTTTTTTAAAAATTCCATATTGCCATTAATCCCTCTTAAAAAAATAAACCCTTCACTTCAAATACACTTAGCCCATTGTTCTTGTGACTTTCTGAAGTAGTTCTGAAAGTTCTCTTTCATGAGAATCTTTACAAAGTGCAATCAAAAATATGGTGAATTCTACCAAGTGCCATCCAATAGAAAGGCAGGCTTGCCAAAACACTATGGTGTGACTTTCCTCATCCACTTTACCCGTCAGAACTGGCATTGCATGATTTCTGCCTCTTCTCAAAGTCAAAATGACCAGGAAAGGTAAACAAACATTTTGAATCATATAAGGACATCAAGGCAGCTGTAACAGTACAACTAAAGGCACTCATGAAAGAGAACTTCTAAAACTGCTTTAGAAAGAGGTAAGAACAATGAAATAAATGTGTTCAAAGTGAGGGAGAGAGTTTTGAGGTGGTTCATGGCAAATGTGTCTTTTACTATAATTTTAAAAAATTTAAACCTCTACCATAGCTTTTCATCATGTCTCATAAAAACAGACACACACATGTTTACAGAGGGTGTTGACTATGTGTATCTGTACCTATCTCCATTGAAGGGCTGCCCCTGTGCACACCTCTAGGGGGCGCCACGCATAAAGACTACAAAAAGCACTTGTGATGCCACTCTGCACAGCACACGGTTTTCTGGAGAGAAAATTCAACTCAGAACAGTATTATTCAGAGCTCCCCTGGCTATGCAGGCATCCTCCTCACCCCAGGCCACCTCCACAGCTGAAAGTGCTGATCAATGTCTCGGCTGTCCAGCGCTGGGGGCTGATACCTCAGAGCCAGCTCCTGCTGCCCAGTGAATGTGGCATTTGTCAACTGGCCCAGGCAGGCTCACAACACGAAACCCTGTTTCTCCTGGAACCGGAGCCCTGTGTCCACTCCAGCCCTCGTTCGCACGTCTCTCTTCCCAGCAGACACAAGGCCCGCTCAGTTTTGCAGAACTGGTCCGGCTGCCAAGGCCGGGTGGAGGGACAAGGCCTTGAAAAGTCACTTTATAAAACATCCCTGCCGGCAGAGGCCAAGCCACGAGGCCCAGGCGGCTGACTTTCCATTCACCACACACCCTACCCACGAACGAGGGGCTCTGTCACAGGGAGCCTTGTTTTCGCCCGCTGGGAGCTCTGGGGAGTTAGAATTCACGGGGACAGCACTGGCAGCAAACCCAGCATCTGGCATCCTCTTTGAGGGCCGGAGCTTGTGGTCAGCCAAGCTAGACTGATGCAGGAACTGAAAGGCGCCCATTCACTGTGGGGCCGTGTGAGCGGGAGATGCCCAGGCGGAGGCAAGGGCAGGCTGGCTCCTCGTCACCTGCGGTGCCGAGACAGACTTGAGGCAGGGAGAACTGAAGGCCTGAAGATGCCACAAACCAGACAGAGGCCCCAGGTATCTGACAGAGTGAGAGGTGGGCGGATGGGTGGAAACTGGCCCTCCATTTCTCCTCCCTTCTCTGTAACCACCCAATTGTGGACAGAGACTATAGAGACTTTAAAACTTCCCTCATTCATGCATTCAACTATTCAGTCAACAAATATTAATGGAGCACCTACTGTGTGCCAGTGTTACTGCTTTAACTGCTAGGATACTATAAGGAATGAATCATCTCTACCCTCATGCAGCTTATTCTCAGAATTCTCAGGCTCTTCCCATAATTAAGAGCTGTGTGGCTCAGAGCACATCACTTCCCTCTGCGTTTTAAACAGGGTTCTCACAGGGCTCCTATAAATTACATCTGGGAGCCACCGAATTTCCACAACATGCTAGGCACTGGGTTGAGTGTGGAGATGCAACAGAGATCAAGGATCAGAAAGTATCTTCTCCCTCAATTTTCCCATGAGAGTTGTACAGGCTTTACAAGTCACCTTTTCATTTCGACTCTCTTTTATTTTTCTTTTGTCCTTCCTCCAGTTTTTCTTATTCTCTTCCTTTTATAATTTCTTCGTTCTTCATTTCTTTGCCTACTCACTGGCTGTCTGTGGGACTCCCCCCTGAACTATGCCCAGCACGAAGTTCTATGAGGATGTGGCCTTGGGATTCTGGCAGATCTCTATTTGAATCCAGCCTTTGCTACTTCCTGGCTGTGTTTCCCTGAGCACATGACTTGGCCTCTCAGATACTCAGTCATCTTCTCTGTAAAATGCAGTTAACACAGATGTCTTTTTACAGAATCAGTGGGACCCCTTTTTCTACAGTGCCTCCTAAACTGGGCATAGTGATGCAGCCTTGTAATCCCAGCACTTTTGGAGGCTGAGGCAGGGGGATTAAAAGTTCTAGCCCAGCCTGAGTTACTCCATGACTTAGCCCTGTTTCAAAATAAAAAATTAATTTTTAAAAGGGGCTGGAGATGTAGGTCAATGTGAAGGCCCTGGGTTCAATCCCAAATACAAAAAAAAAAAAAAAAAAAAAACAAAAACGAAAGTGCTTCCCAAGCCAAGGGACATGTGCTTGGTAAGCATACACTAAATGATATATATGAACATGTTTCAAATTGTCATGAAATCTCCCAAGCCAGAGCCTTGGGAACTTCACAGGACTGATCTGCAAGGAACCAAGGCCAATGTCTACTTCTTTGTCCAAATTCCCTTCGGAGTTTTGAGTGTAGACACTCACAGTATCTCACATGAATCTCCTAAACAGTTACCCAATTTCCAACCCTCACCTGGAAACATTTTTCCAATGTATTCAAACCTCATTGGATGGGACAATTTCCTTGCTTGACAAGATTTTAGCTGCTAGGAGAATAAGAAGTGTTAGATATGGAGGGAGGAGGTCATAAGCTTCATGTGACATTCTCTGGCCTATTCTGAGTCCAGATGCCAGATTTAGACAGCACTGAGAACCCAAATTGGGCTCTAGAAACTGGGCCAAAGAATTTGCCCATAATAACACATATCACAATTGGAGAAAGCTTTAGTCAAGTGAAAAAGATGCAAATTACAAAGATATTCTTCAGAGCCCCCTTCTAAAAGCGAACAGAAAGAACAGGAAGCCAGAGGGTGCCAAATCCTCCTCCTTCAGAGCTAGAAAGAGTAACAGGTCAACTTCCAACTTGCAATTTAATTCTATTTTGAAGTTTACTGGAAAGCAGAAAATAAGAAGGGGTTTGAGAAAGACCAGCAGCTGGAACACAGGAGGAAATCAAAAGCCACATGTTCAGCCCAAGAATTCACAAGTCCTAGCAGCGTGGGTCTGATGCATCTCGACAGTCCCTTGGGTCCCATTTTGCATTAGCAAATTAGCAACGATGTGGGTAATATTGACCTTGAACCACAGCTATCTCTCAGCTCTTTCTGTCAGGCAGCAAGATAGTGTAGTACGCATTTCAGAAAGAATGTCCAATACAATTACACAGCTGGTCTTGAAATACTGATATGCAAAGTGTGTGTATAAGACAGGCTGTCAGTTGCAAACAACGGACTCCACGCTACCCAGTTCAAAGGAGGTTCAAAGGAATGTCCTAAACAATGTCTGATGACCTATATGATCTTTGGGACAACCAGAGCCAAGTTTGAGGAATCTATTATAGGAGATAATCACCAACCAAACTGGCAAACTGTCCCCATCATCATTGCTCCACAGTTCACACTGCCAGTATCAATTGGAGGACCAAAATCTTGACTATCCTTGGCTGCCCTAAAGCCAGACCAAAATCTTGACTATCCTTGGCTGCCCTTCTCACCAGAATGGATTCTGGCAAATTAGTCACTGCCTCCTAATGAAATCCAGAAATGCTAAAACAAATGGTAAATCAGGGCCAGAAGTTCATAGGAAAAATTTTAGGTGAATGAAGGTTTGGATCTCCATGGCCGATTATCACTACCATCCATTTTCACGTGACTTTATGCATGCTCTATAGTTTGCTGTCCATGTTCTACTAAAGGCCATATCACATGCTCAGCAGTATAGAACCAGGGCCCTGGAACCTACTTGCCCAGGCTTAACCCATGCAGTGGAGCCCTTAGGAGCAGGAAGACCAAGGGCTATCTCCCTCGCACCAGCTACAGAATGTGAATCCTAACAGCCCCTATGCCAAGGGCAAGATGTGAGACTTACACACTCATTCAAGGCAAGCACTGAACACAGTACCTGCAGCACAAACTTGCACAAAAATATCATTGCTATTACTGCTGTTAGTAATAAAAATTTAAATAATAGCATTCTAATCCTTCTGTAGTGCTAGTTTCTTGATGGAGTGCCATTAAAGCAAAGCACTACCTGTTTAATGCAATTTGCTCCCTGATTAATTAATAAAATTACATCCAAATTGAATTTTATTGTCTCATTTGCTGAGAAATGCTGGCATGATCACCTTGGACCGCTAAGAACACCCAGTCACCAAAAACCACTCAGAAGATATTCCTGTCATTTCACCCAGTATAGATGACGTTGAGAATTTTTTAAAAGATGACTTTGGCTGTGACAATGAGGCTTCATGACACTGAATGGAAAAAAAAATAGCTTCAGGATGGCAGATAGAAACACACCCTGGGTTGTCTCTAGATTTGGAGGCTGCTGCTCAAATGGTGACTTTTCTGGGATGTCTCATTCCTCCAACTTGGGGACAGAGGGTGCAACTGTTATAGCAGACACCTACTTCTGCTTCATCCTGTGAGGACAGCCAGATGCCTACATGGATTTATAAGGTAGCCGGGGACTCTGGGAATCATCCAAGAAGAAGCCACGGTGACTTGAAGATCTCTAATGAGCAAGAGACTCATCTTACTGACTTGGTGGACACAGTTAAGTCAGCTACTGCCTCACAAAACCCACAATCAACACAACCTAGCCCTCTATGGGCAAGGAGAGGGAGGTCAAAGGTGAGAGGGATGCTTTCCTTCTGAAGCTACATTATTTTTTAAAAATCCATTCAGACTTCAGTGTGAGGGGCAAGAAAGAGAGAATAAGATCTCCCATCACAACATGTTCTATTTATAACACATTTTCCACCAGTTTAAATCACCAGTGGTATATCACTAGTGGTACAAACAAATCTAATCACTTTTATCCATCTTTTTAATAATAAAAAATCACCTGATAGGACAGTCCTGCATATACCAGTGGTGGGTCAAGCCATCAGGAATGAGTGATATGAATTGCAGCCCTGTCATAAACATACTGATGGGCAGGCATCCAAAACCTCTTATACCATCTTGGCTTGAAAGGCACGTATGACAAGTGCATCCCAAATTTCTTTTCTGAGCCCCAAATGCTTCCACAAATGCCCTGCACAGTTCCTGGAGTTGAGGTTCCATATTTTGACAAGGTGGAGTTCAGCCTCGTGGCCTCCATGCAGCCAAGTCCAAGGTCATCAAACAGCACCCCACAGGGGGTAAAGAGGTGAAGGACATAACTTTAGGTCCATGTGAGACAGTCCTGGTGCATATACACACTCTGCATGCATACCAAGGATTCCAGAACCCCAGCCTTAACCCTGCCTGGACTCTACACCATTTTCCATTCTATAGTAAGAAGTCAGAATAAAACCCATGTAAACAGATTAAACACCATGGCAACCAAATTCCAACCCAACACCAATTATTAGAGGGGAAAGTCTCAGTTTAAGATTAGTATTAGGGGTGGGGGAGAATGGGGAAGAGAGAAGGCAAACAGCTTCTTAAGAATTTAAGACATCAAAGTTCTCTTCTGACTAGAATGGGAAAGTCTCACACTTTGGTCCTCTCCATCAATCACCCTCTGCCATGTTGGAAAGTGGGTATAAATGGCATCCTAAGGAGACTTAATGGAGCTTTGCTTTCACAGACAAGGCATACAGGGGTGCATCTACAGTGACAATGTTTAATCACATTTGAGATGTTTCCCCTTGCTCCTATTTCCTGCCTCTGCTACAGAACCTGGGGATTCCCCCTGAGGTCTGCTTGCCTTGTTTGCCTCATCTCCAGGGAAACTCACAGTAACATTAAGCTTTTTGTTCAATGTTTTGCTCTCTGAGTGTTGCTACTCAAACACTTTTATAAGTTGTCTGGGATGTTGCTCAGTGGTACAGCACTTGTCTGGCACACACAAGGCCCTGGGTTCCATCCCAGCACCTCAAAACAAAACATGGCAAAAAACCACCAGTATAAATTAAGGTCCGGGCACGTCAAGGGCAGACTTGAGGCAGCTGTCTTTATGAGTTCCCCACTTTTCCTCTCTCCCCACTACACTTCATTTGGCAACCATGGAGAACCTTGACATATATAATGAGAATAAGAGAAAGAGCATTTCTGCAAAGAGATATGAGGAACAAATCTCAGAAAGACAGCCTGGTGTCCTGGCTATGACTTTGGAGCCAGAGGACCAACATTTGTTTGAAGGCCACTTCTGCACCCACCATGTCCCCTGCTAACTATTCAACACCCAGTACTGCCATGTGACATTAACTGTGACATTAAGACTGTGTGAGGAGTCAAGCATATAAATCTGTGAACCTGCTAAAATTCCTTATCCTACCTTCCCCAGTATACAGATCAGACCAGCAAGGGAGGAATTCTACTGCGATGGTTAGATCCTTCATAGGACCCACTGACTGAATGTCCAACATGCAGCACCTGGTATCAACATGGAAACCACCCTCACCTGGGGCTATAATGATCATTATCCCCACTTTACAGCCAAGAACCCTGAGGCTCAGAGAGATTGAGTACCTATCTCTCAAACTGCAAAGCTAGGAATTGAAGGTACATGCAATCAGGATTTCTGATTCCAAAACTCTCTTATCCCCCTCTTCCAATGCCATTTCTTGTCCCTTCATTTCAATAACATACATGGAGTGCCCTCCGCATGCCAGGTCCTGGCTTAGGAGTTGAGGAAATAATGGTGAGCAACACAGCTGCATACACAAGGCCCTGGGTGAGTCCTTATGTGCCTTACAGATCAGTAAAGGGAGGGTAACTAGGGGTAAGGGAGATTTGCCAACGGGAGAAGAAGGATGGAGGAAAAAATAGAGGGGAGGGAGAAAATGTGTGTGGGGAGGGCACAGATGTTAAATGAATCCTGAGGACTAGGGATCAAAGAGACCACAGATGTGAGGCCCTAGAACAAAACAGGGCATGGCATGTTGGAGGAGCTACCAGGGAGCAGGGGTGACAGTAAAGTGGTAACAAGAGGAGAGTGACAGGTGACAACAGAACAGGTTTTCTGAGCTGGACCCTGACATTTTGGACCATTCTTTGCAGTTTCGGATCACCCTGTGTGCTGCCAGAGCTTTACTGACTGATGTTCCTGGTCTCTACTCACCAGATGCTTCTAGCCCCACTGCCCTCCTAGTGTGACAACCACAAGTGTCCCCAGACATGATCAAACACCCACCCTATCCTTTCTGGGGTACAGAGAATCTTCCCCATTATGTGATTTCAGGGCCTGTGGACACCTGTGCCATGATGTACAACCAGTCTTTTCAACACCCAGATGGTAGATAAGGCTGCCTCTGCTTGTTAGAATCACCTGGGAAAAAATAAAGTGCTGGGTTGCCTAAAACCATCTGTGCATTCCCAGAGCCTGAGATGCAGAAAACCAGGGAGAACCTGAGGGAAGGGACACCAAGGAGTCCAGCAGGCTCATCCCTGCCCCCAGCAGCTCCTGTGGCTTGTGCAAGGCCTGGCACAGAGGTTCAGGTGCTGGCTTCGAGAATGAAGGAAGAAGAGGCGCTGCCGTCTCTGCTGGCCTGTCAACTGCCCCTGCCCCCCAGCTCCTGCATGCAGGAATTCAGGTTCCAAGTCCTGCAGAAAACCACAACAAACTCACAGAGATCTCAGCAGCTGCACCCACCAGAAACTTCTTCCCCTCCCCCTGGCACACACCTGCACTGTAGTAAATAAAACACAGCTTTAAAAAGGAAGTAAGAACAGACACGTGTGTTAAGAGCACCAGAAAGGTGAAGGAGGTGGAGCCCTTGCTAATCAACAAGCAAAGAAATTCAACCTTTGTACAGTGTCCACCTCACTTCAAAAAAGTAACCAGGCAAAGGTCGAGTTTCACTTTAGACTTTTCACGAATCCAGGACTGCATTTAACAGTTTAAGCAGACTCCATGGGTAGCCTGCAACTCTGAAGCTGGTCTTAATCCTAGAGAAGGCATGCAGTGAGAGAGAGAAGGGATGCCAAGGAGGGCCCAGAGGCATACTTCTTTCATGCGTTAATAGTCATGTCCATGAGAAAAGAAAGTATCACTGTGCAAGGTTTTTCCAACTTTCTCTTAATTTCATCTAACCAAGGCCTTGGGTAGTAAACATTGCCCTATTTCACATGTCAGAAAACTGAAGTTTGAAGCTTAGGAAATATGACCTTTCATCATCCAGCCAATAATCCTTTCTCCTACCACACTCTTCTCTGGGCTTCAGCTACACAGACCTTCTTGCATCTAACCCAGGATATTGATACAGGTTGTTTCTTGTGCCTGGATTACTCTGTCCTTTCATACTTGGCAAACTCTATTCTGCCCTCACATTGCAGTCTATTCATCTGCCAGAAACCTTCTCTGGATTTTTTCTAGTCCAAACCACCCTGTTCAAAATTCTTTTAGCGCCAGGGATCCTTCTACAGTAGGACTGGTTGAGGATGCAGTTTAACAAAGGAGTCGTTTGAGCTGGCTCACCACCTAGGCATATGTGCCAGATACAAGGTAGCTTCAAATTCTATTGCACCCACCATGCATGGATAGACTTCGTCTTATCCCCTCGTCTTGAAACCAGGCTTGACCAACAGAATGTAGTGGAAGTGATCTGGGAGTTCTAGGCCTGAGTTATAAAACGCCTTTGCAGCTTCCGCAGAACCCTTTAGAATATTCACTCTTGGGAGCCTTCTCTCAGAATTCAGATTACACACTTCCAAAGCTCAGGCCACATGGGAGAGACCACAGAGGATCAAGTGACAGTGTCAACTGGGCTCCCCATGGATCACCAGGCATAAAGATACTTCCAATGACCAGAACAGCCCTTATGTGACTGCCATGTGAGCAAAAGCCCAAGGAAAAACTCTCCAGCCAAGCCCAGGCAGCATACAAAACCCTGAATGGTAGTGAACCACTAATGTTGGGGCTCTTTGTTACACAGCGGCAGGCAATCAGCTCTCTGGAGGATCCAGTATGCTGAGCAAGTGAGCAAGTGTTCAGCTTGGACACACCTTTGGCAGCAGCTATGATAAAGTGCTTAATAAATGACTAGGTGTGATTACATGAAGAGTCTGATGTGTGAACTTAATAAAGGCAAAGGTTGGAATTGAACTAGATTACATATAACTCCAAATCCCACTCATTTTCCTGTTAAGCCACTAACCTAATGCTCCCTTAAAAGTGAAAATACCACTTTATCTCCAGCCTATCATATTTGCTATCAGCTGGGAAGGAAAAGTGAAACTCTCAAACTGAGCATCATCACAACAAAAGGATGACTGTTTATGCTGAGGAGAGAAAATTCAGAGCTAAAAGACAGCTTGCTCGAGCTGGGTGTACTGGTGTATTCTTGTAAAACCAGCATTGTGGGAGCCCAAGGCAGAGGGATCGCAAGTTCAAATCCATCCTGGGCCACTTAACAATTTAGAAAGACTTTGTATCAAAATTAAAAGCAAAAGAGGCTGAGAATGTAGTTCAGAGCAGAGTCCTGGATGCGATCCCCAGTACTGAGGAAAAACAAACAAAGAAACAAACAAAAAAGATAATTCGTTCTTGTGTTGTTACACCCTCAGGAAACTGTTAATAAATTGCCTATTAGAACGAGAAGGATCCACTCATTACTATGAACCCATTCGTCAATAGGGTTCAATCTGTGGGTGAAGTTTACTCAAAGTAAAAAAATACTAAGGCATACTCTTTTGTCTTTGTAGGATCAAACCTTCAGTTTTAGAAAGTGCTATGTAGCTTAACCAAGACTGGCAAGATAAGTGAATTTATGTATATAAAAGACACAAGTGCCCAAATTATGGCTTGTACCCAAAACCTAATTAATGCCAGAGTTATGTAGTTAATTTTTCTAACTTTGTATTTTCAGATAATTATAGACTGTGTACATTTAATTTTTAAATTAGCCAAGAAGGTATGGCTAACATCAATTCTTTGGAAACAGAAATTTACTCTGCTGTATTAGCAATAATAGCTCAATATGTAAAGAACTTTTGAACTTGCAAAGCAATTTAAAAAACAGTGTTACATTGGTTTAGTCTTAGAATAGTTCAGGATTAGGTGAAATACATATAATTATTTTCATTTTATAGCTGAAGGGAAAAGAGGCCAAGAGTAGGTATCAGTGAGCTGCCCAGGTCACAGCAAGGAACAGACTGCAAACCAGGCATTCTTGCATCTGGAGCACTCCAAGAGTACTGGGTCACGCCTCCCTGTTATAATTAATATGCAACATCTCTTTCTATTTTTCTTTGTGAAGTTTAGTACCATCTCAAAAAAATGCTTGGTAATTATTCTGATTTTTTTTAGCTAGCAGTGCGCATTCAACGTATGTGCTTGTTATTTGTTGCACCATATTTTTAAAGGGAGCCTAGTGTCCAATAATAGCTCAAGAGCTTGGCTCAAAAGCAAATGTCAACCAAAAACATCAATTTACTGTCTGAGTTTGCCTCCACTCAAACAACTGACTCTTTCTTCATGGACTCAATAAAACACATTTCAGATTTAAATGCTAGTGTGGGAGGTGAGTTGGTTTTAGTCAGAGCCCCTGGTGTTTGGATCCACATCAAATAGTAGATGGCTGCTTTTGTCCCCTCTCCTCTTTTGTACACACACACACACACACACACACGTCCTCCCTGCTCCTATAACTGGTGCTCTGACCGGAGGATTTCCATTTTGCAAGCTTACTGTAATAACCTTTCAGATCAAAAATTAGGACTCCATGAGAAATTAAGAATGAGCCATATATTTTTATTTTAAGAGAATGCATATGTCTTATCTCTCATTGTTTTAATGAGAGTGTATTGGTCCATTTTCTGTTACCATAACAAAATACCCAAGGCTAGGTAACTTTATGAAGAAAAGAGGTTTATTAACTCATAGTTCTAAAGGTTCATGTTTTCTTTATCAGTCTTTTCTTTTCTAATAAAATACTTATGAGAGCTAATCAGGGGTCCCAGAAAAACTACTTTACTCCTTTCCAAGGAAATCAACCCCAGTGACCACCACTACCAATTATGCTCCTCTTCCTAAAGGTCTACCACCTCCCAATATCATCACATTGAGGACCAGGCTCCCAATAATGAACCTGGGAGTCACATTCAAGACATATATAGACCACAGCAGGGAGCTTGACATCCACAATAAAAGAATACTGTGAGACTCCTGAAAACTTTCTGCCAATTAATGGATGGCAGGCTGAGTTTTCCCAAGAAGACTACAACTGCATCTCCTGCCCTATATGCTCATCTGCAAGATGACCTTGACACCTCCATTCCATTCAGGGATAGGACTGATTTCTCCAGCCTCTACACACTGAGTGGGCCTTGGGATGGCCTTGAGCAAATATCACAGGAAGGAAGTTGTGCTCAGTTCTCAGTGTGGACCTTAAATTTCTGAAAGCTCCTACCTTACAACCTGTTGGAGGCCAGCTATCACAGAAGAAATGTCACTATCCTGAGTTCATCAAGCTGTGAGGAAGACAAGCAGCTGGAAGAGGCTCTGAAAGACATCATGCTCCATGGTGGGGGTGGGGGTGGCGAGCAAGGCACTGGACACATGGACAGAGGGGTTCCGTCAAAAATGGCTCCACCAGCCACTGCCAAACCCACATAGGGATGAACCAACCCCCCAGCAGGGCCTTTTCTCACTCCCTAATTCATGCAAACAATACAAAATACAGTAGGCATTCCTAATCTGAAATCTAAAATCCAAAATGCTCCAAAATCCAAAACTTTTTGAGTGTCTACATGACACCATTCTGACCTCACAAATGGATTGCAGTAAGAACTCAAGCACCCTAAAAATATATAGAATTACTTTCAGCCACAGATCAAAGGTACATAGGAAATACAAATGAATTTCCTGTATAAACTTCCACTTCAGCCCTATATCTCACAAAGTGAAATATTCTAAAAATCTTTTTTAATGCCAAATCCCAAACACTTCCAATCCCAAGCACTATAGGTAAGTGATTCTCAATTTGTAACACTTATAAACCACTAGATTTTTAGATGGTTTATTACACAATAATAGAGAACTGGTGTGTAGATGCAGTTTTTTCACTTACATTTTGAGACCTGTTGTGGTTAGGATCCAAAATATCTCCCTGACAGGGCTCCTTCTGTTGAAGACCTAGTTACTGATGGGCTTTGGGGAAGCGACTGGATCATAAGGGTACTAACATCACTAATAGGTTAATCTACTGATGAGTCCATAGTTAAACGAGTTCTGAAGAGTTGGGACCCCGTTTAAGGGAGTAGATCATGGGTCCATGATCTTGGGGTCATGTTGGGCCCTATATCTTGTCTAAGTCCCTTTCTCTCTGACTCTGCCTCCTGCTTCCTGCTGACACGAAGTGAGCAGCTTCCATCCATCATGTCCATCTGTCATTGATGTCTCTCCCTTACCACATGCCTAAAGCAGTAGAAATGGCTGACCATAGATTGAAATCTCTGAGCCAAAATAAGCCTTTTCTCCTCTCAGTTGTGACCCTCAGGCATCTCATCATAGCAACAGAAAGCTAACACAGGGCTGCTGTGAACAGCTGCACAGTCTGTGCAATACAGACTATGAACTCCAGCCTGCATTCTGCTTACCCAGCTGCACATCAGAAGGACTGGACTTGCTCAGCAGGACACTCTAAGAAGAGGTCTTTGTTTCACTCTGCAAAGGTCCCAGACAGACTATCAATGACAGAGGTCCAGATCTGAGAGCTTCACTCCTGGTAACTTAAAGAGTTTGGTGGAAAATGTGATTTCATCCTTGGTGACCTTGCTGAGCTTGCCAGCTTTCTCTGATCCCTTCTTCCCTTGTGCCTTCCTGCAACTTCCACACTGGGGCTGCTGCTCTCCCTGCTCAGAGGTCGGCTTATCTCTGCTGGCCTTGCCAGAAGAGCCCAATGCCATAGGAACCTGCCCTGAGTCCAAGTCCTGCTTAGCACTGGGCCATCACTGCTGCAACCCCAAGGCAGCTGGGCCTGCTCCCTGTCACCTTCCAAAGATGGCTGGCAGCTGTGCTCATTCAGAATCCATTATGATGGGTTTTTCTTCCAAGACACTTCCATGAGAGCTGAATACTAATAAACCTCTAATATATAAAGGACAGACTCAGCCACCCTAGGGCTGGACAGTGGCTCTGTGAGAATAGTCCTGTGTCCTGTCCTCCTGGGTTTTTTTTTTTTTTTTTTCAGCACGGGAGATTGAACTCACAACCTCACACCTGCCAGACAGGCACCTAAGCCACTGAGCCAAACTCCCAGCCCTAGTTTTTTTTTGAGGCAGGGTTGCACTATGTAGCTCAGGCCGGCCTTGCACTTGCATTGTAGCCCAAGTTGGCCTCGAACTCACAATGCTCCTCCTACCTCAGTCTCCCAAGTGCTGGGATTAAAGGCATGTGCCACCACGCCCGGCTCTCCTGGGCTATTTTTGATATTTTATGGGGTGACTAAAGATTCAACAGTTCATATCAGAGCAACCCTCACAGTGTACTCAGGTCCTTTAGCAAAATTCATAGCAACCGGGATAACACTATAGGAAGTTGCTTCTGTCTCCTGAGAAAGAGCAGGAAGTGGGACTGGCCACGTGTCTTTGCATCTGAGCCTCTCGTAAAGAGCTCTGAGTCTGTCCATCCAGCCTAAGGGACACCTGGACATCTTCTTCCTTGTCTTCCTCTGAAAATTTGATACATGCCGCAGGATTTTAGAGTCAGGAAAGTGCTATGCTCAACTCCAGATGTTGCCACTTCCTAACTGTGTAACTTTGAGCAAAGAGATAACCTTCTCTGGGTCTGTTTACTTAACCATCAAATGGGAGCAATAACATATTCCAGCAAACCATGAAGGACTGAACAAGACGAGGTCAAGAAAGCTTTAGATGGCAGCACTGAAATTATTCTACATAGCTTCTGAACAAACCTTTATTTATTAAAAAGGGTCAATAGGCCAGGCATGGTGATGCATACTTGTAATTCCAGCACTCTGGAAGGCTGAGGCAGGAGCATTCAAAGTTCAAGCCCCACCTGGGCAATTTAGCAACTTACCAAGACTCTATCTCAAAATTTTAAAAATGGTTGGAAATGTAACTTAGTTGTATTGTACCTCCATGTTCAATTCCTAGTTCTGCCAAAAAAGAGGTCAAAAGTTACATATTTATGGTGAGGTATAGTAGAAGAACACAGGTTCTCCTAACGCTATGATTTTATAGATATCATAGTTTAGGTTCAGGCTAAATAAAAATTAAGTAGCTTTGAAGAAAAATATTAAGTAACCATTGCTAGGAAATAGTTAAGCAGATGTTTTAGAAACAAGATTTCACTCCATATCCCTACACCCACATAGAAGATATGGACACTCGCACCACCAAGCACACAGCAGGTGTTACCTAAGGGTTTCGTTCTCCTGTGGCATCAGCCTCTACCCTTGAACTTGACCCAACCTCCTTAGAGTTTGGCCAAGGTCTTGAAGTTGTAGGTAATCTTTCTGCAGTCCCAAGGACTTTTTCCCTTGCCTGGGTGAAGAGGAGAAACAGTCTGCAGCTTTGCAGGTCATGATTTCCCTTTAAGCACCTCATAAACAGCAGGGCTGGCCTTCCTCGGTAAAATTTTATTCGGGCCTTGCAATTCCCAAACCTTTCCCAGCCAGATGCTGACCCATCGCTGTATTAGCTGCCCACAGACACCAGATTGGAGATTTAGATGCAGAGGAGGGTGGAAGCTAAAGAGGGATGCTCATTAGTGTCATACATACATATTTTAAGAGTCAAGACACCACTTTTGCTGGACTCACCAATTACGGAGGACACCAGGTAGCTCCCTCCACATGCTGGTCAACTCCAGACAGCTGAGGCTAAATCAGTGGAGCTGGAGTACTCACCTTAGGCCCATGGACAAAGAATTCTTGCTGGATCTTTCAAGTAGCAACATTTTGAAAAGTTTTGTTCCCAGAAAGCAAAGTTCGCATTTCAATGCAGGGACTCAGCCTGTGTTTCAGAAAGGCCCTTTCTTACTGTTTACAGGAAACTCATCCAATAGCGTCCCCAACCTTAACCAGATACCCTTCCAGTCAACTTGCTAAGTTCAGTACTCCCTCTATTCTGAGCTGCTTTTCTTTCTGCAACTCACAGCCCGGGGGGTTGCTACTTCCGTGTCTTCACCCACAGTGATCCACAGTGCCCTTCCTGCCCCTTCTTTACCCACAGGACCTAAACCCACCCCTCAGACTCAGCTCAGATGCCACTCCCTCCAAGACACCTCCTCTGCTATGCTGGGCTACCTCCTATCTCACTTGGCTTATCCTGTTGTCCCATGACCTGCTTCCACATCTGTGCGTGCACTGGGCTGTGAGTTCTGTTCCCAATGTTCCACATGTGGCAAAGGATAGTGAATGCAAGGGCTGCACGAGCACCGGTCCTCCCTCAGTGGAGGGCATCCTATCGCCATGCACAAGGGATGCCACATGGAGCAAAAAGGAAAGACCAATGCCGGCCTTGTGGAATTTCTGTTCTAGACTGCAGAGTGATTAGAAAACATGGCAAATGTTTATATTTTTCAAAAATTTTTACAGTAAAAGACATTGCCATTCTTCCCCAGTTTTGAACACACTTACCCCAACTTTCTTCCAGAACTGCTTCAAAAGGTGGCGAAAACAACAGGATAAGTGTGTCTGAAGTGAAGGGGAGTGTTTTGAGAAGGCTTAATGGCAATGTGCCTTTTACTGTAGCATTTTTTAAAAATATAGAATTCAGCACATATTTTGATCACATCTCATAGAAGGAGACAAAGTTTATGCACAAACTGTCATTGGAGATGGTGATAAATATTATGACAATAATAAAACAAGAAAATAGCATAGAGCAAGGACTGGCAAACAAAAGCCAATGGGCCAAAAATCCAGCCTGCCACCTGCTTTTTTGTAAATAAAGTTTTATGAGAAGCAGCCACATACACTTATTTCTACATTGCTTTTGGCTATTTTTGAGCAACAGTGGCAGAGTTAAACAGCTGCAACAGAGACCATACGGCCTGCGTGCCTACAGTATTACTTGGCCCTTCACAGAAAACATCTGCAGAACCCTGTCATAGACAGTGGGAGGACTTCAGGGTGTACATGGAAAGCCACTCTCAGAAAGTGATACTTAAGTGAGGGCCAGAATGTTAAGAAGGTGTTAGCCAAGCAGATAGATATCTGGGGGGCAAGAGTTCCAGACAAAAGAGCTCAAGTATAAAGGCCCTGCAGCAGGATTAGGCTTAGAGTGTTCTGAAGACAAAGAGAAGGTCAGTATGGTTTGGGCATAATTTGCTGGCAAAAGGTATAAAACAAAGCACCATGGCAGGCAGAAAACACATGATAAAACCTCACAGGCCATGGGCTTTTTGCTGAAACTGGTGAGTAACTGTGAAAGTCAGTAAAATGTCTGGTTTTGGCAACAAGTGGTGACATCACACCTACAAAAGGAGAGAGGTGACAGACACACCCAGAACAACGTCTCCTTGCCAGCATACCCAGCTCACCTTTGCACATGCACCACCCCGAACTCAACACTGGATCTCAGCTTGTCTTCATCACTCAGGCGAGGGCTTCTACAATTACTGAACCAGAGGGCTGCACACAGGTCTCTCCCACACTACTATTTTTATTTTAAAAGACACAACTGTTTCTTTACTTACATTCATGTTTGGAACTGGTAGTTCACTTTAAAATCACAGGTTTCATAAACCAGTCATATGTATTTCCTTTAAATATAATAAATACACTTCTTAAAAATATTCACCTGTCTACCACCTGAAATCATCTCAGCTATGCTTTGGAAAATAATTGCTTACACTTCAGATCTGTTGAAGCTCATTAATTTCACCCCTTAGTAACTCCTCACATGATGATATTGATAAGGGGCTTCACTGTCTTCAAGGAGGACAGTGAGGACAGCTTAGGGAAGCATGGTAGAGCTTCAGCCAGATCCTGTCACTGTGTGCTCCTGGTTGAGTGAAGCTTGAGAGCCTCAGGCTCCCCATCTGTGGAATGGACAGCTGGGATTGCAGTGAGAATTAAGAGATGCACATGACTTGATCCCAGACCCGACACACAGCAGATGCTCAAGAAAAGACCACAGTGCTGATTATCAATGCATCATTATTTACATTCATAATTAGTTCATCAAATGCCCTTCGATCTGCCCTGAACTTCAACCACACTATCGGCTGTCATTAACACCCCTGAGCATCTGAGGCACCTGCAGCCCTGGTCCAATCACCCCCTGATATCCCCTTGCTACTCTAGGTCTTCAGGGACCTCTTTGCAGGGTGGTAATTTTCCAGTGGTTGCACCAAACTGGGTCTCCTTTTTCTTCCTTTCCTTTTATTTTATTTTATTTTTTTTTTGTTTCCAAAAGCTTCCTGATTAACAATCTTTCAGAGGGGAGGAGGCAAGAAATTACAGCAAATGTTCCTGACTCTGGTCCCTGCTGGGTGGGGAGGCAGCTATTTCAGACTCAATCAGCTACCTGCAGGGTCACTGGCTGAAATTCCTCTCTACAGGGATCTAGGGGAAGCAGCACAATCAGGAACCTTCCACGAGTGACCTGTGGCCTAAAAACCCCAATGGCTTCAAAGTCCCAAGGACCTCAAACCTAAACTGGGACAGGAGCCCAATTTTTTCCAGGAACATCCCTCTTAGAAAAGTGACACCTTTCACCTGAGCTCTGGGGGAGAAAAGTGCACAGTGCAGCCCCTGAAAGTAATTACCTTCAAATTGTGGGGATCAAACACCATTCTTAGCAGGAGATAATCCGAAATTCACTTTGAAACTCCCTCTGTGCAAGCAGACTTAAGTCTCTAAACTCTTAATTCAAGAAATCATTAAAAGCAGTCTTTCTTCCCTAGGCACTAACAAATCAAAGTGAGGAGAAGACAGGCTAGAAGCCTGTTGGGTTGGCGATGAGCAAAGAAGCAGCCATAAAATCACGGGCCCAAGAGAATTCAGTGCCTCCCTGGCTAGAGGCCACATGCGTAGATGTCACCTCCATGAAGGGTGACGTTGTCTGAGCTTTCTGTCTCCATCACCATCCTCCAGGCTTGCTGACCTGAAGTTTCAGGGCTTCATACAAAACAAAAGTGGAGTACACTGTTTATGGGGCCATGGGGTGCTCAGGCTGACACCATTCCTGGGTGTGCCTGTGCAGGTGTTTCAGAATGAGATTAGCATTTCAATCAGTGGACTCTGTAAAGCAGATGACCCTCCTCAATGTGACAGGCATCATTTAAGTCCTGAGGGCTCAAAGGGGATGTGTGGAAGAGAAAGGAGGAACTTATATTTTTCCAGCCTCACCACTAAGCTGGGGCATCCACCATCTCAGTCTCCTCTCCTCGGATGAGGACTGACACCATGGCCTCCTCTGGATTGGAACTGAGAGTCATGCCCAGCTTTCCTGGGTCTTCAGCTAGCAGGTGGCAGGCAGTGGGATTTCTTGGCCTCCACAAACACATGAGCCAATTCCCATAACAAATCAGATAGATGATAGATAGAAAGATAGACAGATAGACAGATAGATAGATAGATAGATAGATAGATAGATAGATAGATACAGACACACATCCAGTTGCCCCTCAGACTACTTCAGGGCTCCCCAAACCCATGGATGTTCAGGTCCCTTAAATAAAGTGGCACAATATTCGCTTATAACCTATGCACATCCTCCCATAGACATTAAATATCTCCACATTACTTACAATACCTAATACAATGTGAAGGCTGTGTACATAGTAATTTTCTTGTACTGTTTAAAGAATAATGACACAGGGGGAAAAAACAGAATGACCCAAAGTATCTAATAAACAGAAAATAGGAAAAGTTTTTGTTATGGCTTGTGTTTAGATGCCACCCCCCTACTCAGGGCTTTTTCAGAGGTGGCTAAATCTAGAGTGTGTGATACTGGGATTAAGGCTGTGTGATTACTAAGCCAATCTACTGATTGGTTTGGCATCATCCTAATCCTGGTAGTCCAGATAGAATATAAAAGGGGCAGAAAGAAGCTGCTAAGGTTCCCTGCTTGCATGCTTGCTTTTTCTGTTTTCTGCCCACCATGACTGTTTCTCCTCTGTGATGTCAATCCACCCTGCCTTGACCCAGCTGATTATGGACTGAAATCTCCACAAACAGTGAGCTAAATAAATCTTTCCTCCTTTAATTTGTGAGTGTTGGGTATTTTGTCTCAGCAACAAGAAAAGTAACTAAGATGGTTTCTAACCACTTAAAAATACACAAATAAATAAAAGTAAAATCATCTTCAGAGCAGTAGTGGGCAGATATTTATCAGTAAAAATCCAGCAATAATCACTTTAGACTCTGCAAGCCCTAAGGTCTCTGGGGCAGCTAATCCATCCTGTACCCACAGTGCCCAGTAGGTCCACAAAAATATACAAAGGAGTCGCATAGCTGTGTTTCAATAAAGTTTTATAAAAGAGGCAGCCAGCTAGATGTGGCCCTTCAGAACCCATTCTCTTGACCTCTGGTTTAGGGCAGAAGTTTGCAGGTTTCCATATGCATGTACACCCCTCCAGGCATCTTGCGAAATACAGATTCTGGTCTGACAGGTCTGACTGGGGCCTGAGAATCTGCACTGCTACCATGCTCCCGGGGATGCCTAAGGACCCCACTTTGAGTAACAAAAGCGGGCATTTGAAAAGAAAAAATGAAAACTCAAAATTTCTAAACCTACTATAACCAAAGTTTAAGAAGCACCTAGCAGAACACTGTATAGAAAAGTAATTTATTTTCTCATTGCCAAGGAAAAGAGTCATGCAATTTAAGTCCACATTCAAAAGGGGACTACCATGTCATTGGTGATCAAGAAGGGAGTTAACTATCATTATCAGAAAGCAAGAGGCGACAGAGTTTTTAAACACTGCTGCGCATTTTCTGGCAGCAGTTAACAGCAACATATAATAATCAATGCAGGTAAATGAATCCATTCGAAGGCAGGCCATGGATGGTAAATCACATCGCTGGATAAAGTTGCTAAATTAGCAATAGTGTGACACAAAGCATTTTTTTTTTTTATAACAGTGAATCCTCTCTGGAATGAGATAGATAGCAGGGTCCCTGGTTAACACTACCAGCATGGTGGTGGTGGCTGGGAGAGTGGCCCTGGATCCCTCTGGGATCTGGAAGTTCTGACATCACCGGCTGGGAAGCTTATGTGAGATTGGAGCTGAGGCTCTTCCAGCTGCTCATCAAAGTCCTAGGAGGGACTGTTTCCCACAGGCAGGTGCTAATTTTTGGATTTCACATGCAGCAGTCTCCAGTAAACTTCTTCCCCATCCAGTTTATAGTAAGAGCAAACGTGGATGATTTCACTCATACACTGCTGGCGGGAATGATACTGCCACTTTGGAAAACAGTTTGACGATGTTTTAAAAGGTTAAATGCAAATTTTCCATATGACCCAGTAATTCCACTCACAGGAGGCTACCCAAGAGAAATGAAAACATATGTCCACACACACAGACATGCATGCAAATGCTCACAGTGCATTATTCACAGTAGCCAAAAAGTGGAGCCAACTCAAGTATTCATCAGCTGATGAGTGGACAAATCAAATGTGGTTTATGTTTAGAGCAGGACACAGTCAGATCTCGAAAACAATGATGCAAAGTGAAAGAAGCCAGATGCAAAGACCACTTGTCCTATGCTTCCTGGTACGTGAAATGTCTAGGACTTTTATACACAGGCAGCAGATGCCTGGTGGCCTGAGGGATGACTCAGATGAACACAAAGAATCTTACTGGAGTGATGAAAATATCCTAAAACTATATTATGCGGTGGGTGCACACCTCAGTAAATTTACTCACAATCATTGAATAGATTCCTTACAATGGATAAATTTTACAGTATGAAAACACGCCTCAGTAAAGTTATCATTAAAAAATGAACGACTGCCTTGTCTTCTCTTTCTTTGTTTCTCCTTCTAGGTCTTTAATAACGTAACAGTAATTGTAACAGACCCAAACACAGGCTGGTTATCCTGGATGAGGCTGAATGAAGAAGGTCCTCAGGCCCAAACACCCTGAAGAATAATTATCTCATCCAAGAAGAAAAATAGACATGCAGGAATCCAGCCTTGAGTTTGACACTGAATACCGAATTCATCTGTGTTCAGTGCACTCCTTGAGCACAAAGAGCCAATGCTCATGAAAATACCTCCCAGATCCACCACAAACTCAACTTGACCCCAGTGCACTCATTTGCAAAGGCCTGATCTCCAAGGGGAATCAGGAGTGGGTGTCTCAGGGACAAAGGTCCTGTTCAAAGGCTGTATTGGAAAAACAGGAAGAAAAACTTAATACTGAGTGCCAAATTCATCACACCCCCATACATCTGTACCCACAAACTTACACACCCAAGGCATATCACTCTGAAAAGTTGCTTTTTGAGGTCATACTCTGATGCCAGAAGCAACTCCCATGTGCTTGGAAGAAAACAAAAACTCTAACTTAGGGAAAAACTTTGGCTCACCTACAAATGGAACTAGAAAATCTTAAGACACTCTGACCTATTACAACATCCCTTCCATTGGAAAAGCAGTATTGGCAGTTGGTGGAAAAAGCTATCACAAAAACTCAGGAGGCAAGATTGGGAGGAGCTTCTAGAATGATTCATCTACACTCTCTACTGTGGTTTTCTTTCCTTAATCTGCTTTATCACCCAAACACACTCAAAAGAAGCATCCAGCCCAGGTGAAAGGGAGAACATAGAACTAGGGACCAGGACTAGAGTGGACCCAGATGCATGTCCAGCAGTGGTTGTGGTTACCTGGGTCTTGAACCAGGAGGCCAAGCGACCAGGTCCAGAAAGAGCCTTGACAGGGAGGCCTGAGGAATGGGGCTGGGGCTCCAGCTAGCGACTCAATACTAATCCTTTGTGGCCCCAGAGGTATCTGGATGAGGAACCAGCTTCATACCCACAGGCTGGATAATCTCCTTTTCCCTTTTCATTGAAAAAGAAAATATCTAAGATACTAGAGAATATAGCAAAATCCTTAACTCTATTTCTTTTTTTCCATTTTCTCCACTTTCCTAGTGACAAGGCTGGATAAGCTTATCAAGCACAGGCAAACTACATCTTAGCTCTGATCCTTTCGAGAAATCCATTTGGCGCCTTTAACATTTCATTTGGCAGATTGAATTTCGGACATGTATTTATGGGACTGGGTTTGCCCTTAACAGAGTATTGCATAAATCCCATTACAGTATCCATTTTAGTGTGTTTGGGGTTTTCTAAGCCAGGGCTTTATCTAAGTGGACAGCCCCAGAATGACCTGCTCCAGCACACAACCTCGCTCCTCTTTTCCAGTACCAACCTCTGCAGATGGTCTCCATCATCATCAACATCCAATGTTGTTTTAGGAGATATTTTTCTGGGCATATCCTAGCATAAGGCACGCCAGTCTCCAAGGAGATGGTGACAGCATATTACTACTTAGGGGAAGGTAAGCGTTTCCTTCCAGGAACTACCTCCCCCAGCTTCGCCCTTCTTTCCAACAATAGTCAGAGGAGGTTTGTTAATTCTTCCTTATATTCTGGAAGTATTCAACAAGGAGGGTACATTCCTTGCAATTTCTAAAAACAAAAATTTATAAAGAAAACTATAGGAAAAATATGAGAAGACAGAACAGATCTAGGTTAGTGACTCTGCATAAGTCAGCTCTCTTTAATCCTCAGATTAATCACTTTTTAAAGTGGAATTAGAAACCCTGATTTTGTACATGTAAATACATTTATGTAGATGAAAGTAAGGAATGCCCAAGACCTCGCTGAGCACATAATAGGTACTTGATGATGCTTGACTGGCAGAACACATCATGGTCTTTCCTAGTTCGTTTTCATGACAGGGGATACCTTCAGAGGCATCAAGGACTGAGGTCTTTAAAATGCCTTCTGGGGAGGTAGCTCAGGGGGTTGGCCTGGTATGTACCACATGAGGCCAGGATTTCACTATGCAGAAGCATCAGTCCTACAGATGTTTCCAACACCCTGGTGTATGTCCTGAGACACATGTGATTTCTCAACCACAGACTTTTCACATAAACAGACTCAAGCTGACATGTGAAAGTGGCTGGGAGCAGGCCAACCTTAGAACCTCAGGTAAAGCTAAAGAGTACCACCTGGTCTTGTGGACCCTTGTCTTTCCAAGTCACAGTCCTTCCCCTGAGCCCATCACTCCAGTGCCTAGTTACTTTATCCTACTACACAAACAAGTTTTTTTTAAAAAAGCAGCAGCTGGTGCTGAAAAGAAGAAGTGTACATGACAGGGACACCCTCTGGGCTATTTCAGGCTCTGTCCCTGCCTAAGGCGGCTATGGTTACATCTAAGTTTGGCCTTAGAGCTTGAGGAAGTAAATACTTCTGGATGAGAAAGTCTCAGAAGTCTTCATGGATTCATTCAACCGATATTTACAAAGTTCACACTGTGTGCCAGTGTCCAGGGGGTAGTGAAAGGGATTCCAATGTATTAAAAACCTGGGGCTCTCTCTCTAGGACTCAGTCCTCTGCAGATTCTTTCCCTGGCTTCATTTTTCTTCTGTCTTACTTGGGCATGGTCACACATTGTACAGTTACTGAATTTTTATGTAGTAAAGAGGCATGAGGCATGTGTGAGTTCATTTGAATGCAATGAAGGCAGGAAGATAGCACTGACGTCATTAACAGATGAGGAAACCGAGGCTTAGAAATGTGAATGACACATGCATAAAGATCACACAGAAAGTAAGAGGTAGAGAGATTTGAGCCAAGGTCATTTGGCTCTACAGCCCCATAACTACTATACCACCTTGACTTTTGGAAGTTTTCTGTGGCTCTGACCTTGGCACCACTAGCCTCTGAGCCTGGGGTTTAGCACATAGTAGGGGCTGCATCGGTATTTGCTGAATTGAATTTGATCATTTCATGTAAAGCTATAACAATCACATTCAGCTTTTAAACTGTGGGCTAGGGACAAGGTCATTCTATAAAAATGGAAAGCAGAAACCTACTCTAGGGAGTTTGCTAGAGTAAGGGATAGGAGTCCAGAAAAGAAAGTATTTCAAATGACCAGAGAGCTAAGATATGGCCTCAATACACTATGACTAAACCGGAGGACTCTAGAAGAGTTGAGAAATTCAATTTAGATCCCTGCTAGCATTTGTTTTCCTTTGTGGGAAACTGGCATCTCCCATGTGTTAAGCTCACAACAGAGTGGAGCAGGGTCTTACACAATTATTTGGCTCACACAGAAGAGAGAGAAATGAAGACCTTGGGAGTGTTCTCATTCCTTAGACGATATTTGC
Source organism: Dasyprocta punctata (assembly GCA_004363535.1). Lineage (NCBI taxonomy): Eukaryota > Metazoa > Chordata > Mammalia > Rodentia > Dasyproctidae > Dasyprocta > Dasyprocta punctata. Next base: position 190,801 of record RJWM01000142.1, on the reverse strand, counting down.
AACATTTTGTACAAAAAACATCAAAGATTATGTCAAAAAAAATACACTTGCCAAAATTCTAACATCTTACATATGAAGACTGGTGATCAGGGACATCTGGGCCTGTGTGGGGTACACACTGCCTGCTTCCCACTTGAACGGCATCCCCTGCTCTGTACTCCCACATGTGGCTACAGAAACCCACTTTTCAAACCAGCATCCTCTGCCTCTAATCATATTGGGCTCCGCAGAAACCAAGAAGTCATCTGGGGACAAGAGATCTTTATCTGTACCAAATGTTTGTTGGAGTCGCTCCAGGAAACGGTCCCACATTAAGCCAGTGTGCACAATGTCACCCACATCTGCTTGGCATTCACTTGCATCTTTATTGCAACACTCGGAATTCTTTCATTTTTGGAGAAACACCCTGGACAACTGTCACCAGTCCCCATCAGACTGGCAGCCTGCTTGTCATGGACCATTCACCCAGGTAAGGAGAAGAAAGGGAAAGAGGAACCAGATTGCCTCTTCAAAGTGCCTTCACCATGCAACAGTTACCAAAAACTATTCTTTGGGGCAGGCAGACCTCTCAGAAGAATGTAAAACATAAATTTGGCAAGATTTTAAAAATACAGTAAAATTCCCTTTCCTGACTCTAACATCATGTCCTCTTGGCCAAACCAGGCTTTACAGGATTGGCAGCGATGGGCTGAACGCTGCCTGCCTGCCAGCTACAGTGCGGTGCATCTAGCCATGCAGAATGGAACCATCCACACTTAGCCATGGGGATTCTTGAAGTTTGCAGAGGAACCAAATTTTCAGACTGTCAGAGGAGGCACAATCCTTGTATCAAATCCCTAAGGACATTTAGAAAGAAAGAATCAAACAAATGGCACCAGAGTAAAACTTTTCCACCATAAATGAGGGTGGAGTGCAGGCTTCCAAACTCTGAGGAGCTTGCTAATGCTTAGTTATAATAGTTACATGAGTTGGTTTTCTAGATCTTCCCAAGAAATGACATTGAATAGCTGTGCAAAGAACCTAGTTATAGGGAATTACAGGGTGACCATAATGAATGTTAACAGTGTTATCCTCTAACTTTGGTTTGGTGAGTGACATACCCCAAAGCCTTTTTCGTGTCTCCTTTTCACCCAGTATGGTAATCATGACGATAAAAGAGACAGACAGGATGGCCACTACTTCTTTACTTCATCAGAATACTCCCTTGCATGGAACACCAATGTCCTTATCGCGCACTGAGAGTAACTAGGGTCAATGTAATTATAAAATGGAGAACAGGTTAAAGCAAGCTAAACAGAGGTGCAAGACTGCTGTAGGACTATGTGTAACATAGATCAGGGTCCCTAACCCCTGGGTCATGGATTGATACAGGTTCATGGCCAGTTACAAACGAGGCTGCACAGCAGGAGGTGGGCAGCAGACAGGTGAGTAAAGCTTCACAGCCACTCCCCATAGCTTGCATCACCACCTGAGCTCTGCCTCCTGTTAGATGAGCAGAACATTAGATTCTCATAGGAACAAACCCTACTGTGAACTTTCATGAGAGACGCTGCATACTTCTTCAAATTATATCCAAACCACCTACCATCCAACCACCTTACCATCATCACCCTAGTTCGTGGAAAATTTTCTTCCATGAAACTGATCCCAAGTACCTGAAACACTGGGATCGTTGAAGTAGATTCTGATGGTGTGGGCATTCACATCACCATTACTTCCTCCTGTAACCACTGCAAACATGACTAGTTGATTATAGAACTTTGCCTTGGAAAACAAATGTAGCCTCACAATCTAAGTGTCTGTCATGGCCAATCAGAGTTCTTGAAAAGAAGAAAGAAATGTTTTACCACCTCTTGAAAAGAAGAAAGAAACTCATCAGAAAACAGATAAAAACAGCTATTTCTAGATAGTCACATGTAGTTTGACGGCTGAAAATGGTAGTTCCTAAGTTAGGCATCCTTCCAAACATCTACATAACTTTTTCCATACCTGTGTCTTGTGTTATCAGTTACATAATGTTTACTTGAACAGATTATTTTAGAGAAACTTATGCCTGTGTCCTAAATGAAAAAGGGGTTAGCACATGTCATAATAGAAGGCAATACAGGAAATAAAGGGAAGGAAAAGCTAGAGAAAGGTAGAGAAAGGAGAAAAGGAAGAGATGGAGAGAGAGACAGAGACAGAGACAGAGAGAAAGGAAAAGGGAAGGAGGGAGAAAAGAAGAAAGGACCAAAAGGAATTGGGGAAAGGGGAGACAGAAAAAGGAAAGTATAATTGTAGTCTGGCTAGAAAATATTGCAGCTAAAGGCTCTTAACATCAAGCTTTCTCTCTGTTAAAGAGGGAAACTGACCACTGTTGGGAAGGCTGTAAGGTTACTTTAACAAAAAGTCATCATAAATGTGGAAGGGCACCTGTAGCACTCCTACAGCTCCTAAGATGGTCCTCTATGATCATTGCCTCTTTACTTACACTTGCCCAAATTCCTCCTTTTACATGTGAGCAGAGTTTAGTAACTCCCTTCTAATGACAGAATTTCATTGTAGAGGTTCGGTTATAAAGTCTGTAGCCTCCATCTTTGTTGCTCTCTCCCATGTTCTTTCTTGAATCACAGAGGTCCCGGGGGAAGCTGACCACCATGCTGTAGGCTGTCCTCCGGGGAGAAGCTGCAGAAGCCTCCAGCTGATGGCCAGCAGGGTGCAGGGGCCCCAACCCTCAGCCCTGTAACAGCCACGCAAGTGCCACGCAGCCACGCAAGTGCCAGAATGAACTGATAACTTCTATTATCTTTACTGATTACTATAATACCACACATTCAAGAAAACAAATCTGGAGAACAAATGTCCAAGGGAGACCTTAGACTGGAATGCCCTGCTTTCTCACTCACATGGATAAGCAACAGAAATATCACAATGACAGCCTGATCGAGCACAAGCATATACATATAGAGTCAGAACAACTACATTCAGTGCCAGTGATGTGTGCAGCTCTTTCTCATGCTTTGATCTTAATTGTATGAAAGAATAGCAAGACTACAGGCCTTAGAGACCCATGATGAGTTCCAATCCCACCTCTGCCCCTCACCAGCCTTGTAACCTTAATCTAGAAACAGAATCTTACTTCCTCACCTCTAGACTCTGGATACTAAGATTCACTTGATGGTGCCCATGTAAAGGTTACATGCATTTCTATTTGAAAGTGCTAAACATGGTCCACAGTTGCCCAATAAAACATAAGCTTACTGGTAATACATCCCCTGGGCTTCCTGCTTTCTGTTATGACCTATGAGAGCCCACACTGGAGATAACTGGATAGCTCCAGAGGGTGAATCTAAACTTTTACCATCAGAGGAGTTGGCATCACATAGGGATTTTAAACAAAGATAGCTGAATAAGAAAAGCAGACTTCCTGCATCTCCTAATGGTGTGTCTGTGAGTGCATCACTTATCACCATCTGTGAGAACAGTGCCCACCTCTGTTACGGTGATCAAAATCAGATGACCTAGTTAGGAACCTAAAATAGCACCAGCCACACAGTAAACAAATACACGCTAGATAGTTGGTTTAAATGATTATTACTTATCATCATTGTCACTGTCTTTATTTAATTCATAATCACATAAAAGTTCAAAGGATAAATTCAGCACACAGAAATGCTTTGTTTAACTCACACAGGGTGTTGTTATTAAAAACTGAGTTAGTTGCTAATATATATCAGGGATTATACAAAAAAAGTTCCAGATTTCTGGTTTGTTTTAAAACTTGAAAGAACAGACTCTTGGTCTTGACTCAGTTACAGCTACAGGTGATCCAGTCGAGGAGCTGCCGCCCAATCCAGGCCCAGTGTCTGTCTTCTGCTCACCACAGCCCCACACTCCCTGTCGCCCCACACCCATCCTATAGCATGTGCTTCCCTACTCTGGACTCAAGGGCATCTGAGTTTTTGACCTTTGGTGTAATTCCTTAAATTCTTGCCTTTATTTGAAATTCTTGGACGTTTTATCTTACTTTTTTTTTTTTTTTAAATATCAAGAGCTCTAAGTAGCAATGACAAGAATAGACAATGAATAAGATTAAGTCTTCCCTCAGGAAATCCTAAGCAATGTAAGTGGCAGATAATGGCTGAGGATAAAGATAGGATCATATCAAAAACAGGATAAAGATCCAGCTCTTTCCCCACACATGATCCCGAAACGAGCTGGCAGAGCTCATGAATCAAAAGTTCTCAAGTTCTGTTTTGCCTTCCTTCTCTGCACTGGTTTGTTTTATGTGTGGACAGGGCTGTGAACCTCCCAGCTTAGCACTCTGTGAAGTGTGATCTCGGAGCTGCACGGGACCTGCAGTCGGCTGCCTCTGCCCAGCACCAGCACCTTGAGGGAGGGCAGGACCACATTTTGATAGGTCAGGAAAAGACCCAAATTCAAAATCTGAAGTTTGGCTCTTATTAAAGGGTATTGCTCTCACAAGACTGGTAAACTTGAAAAATCTTGAGTGGAACCATCGTAAGTTGGGGACTGCATACACACACACAAACACACACACACACACACACACACACACACACACACACACACAAAGGCACACAGTTGGTTCTGTTCCTCTGCACAATTCTAACTAAAATTGCAGCTACCAAACGGATGGGTCAGAGCTTACAATGGATGGTGGGTCACAGTCAAGGGTGATCTCTCCCTGTGAACCACCCTTAAACTGAGGTCCCATTTTGAAAGTCTTGGGCTCTGGATTCTCAGGAAACTCAGGGATTCTCCTGCCCAGAGGAAGGGGTTGGGCCACCCCAGGGCATAATGGAAAACTGCAGCAGATCCTCCTGTAAGCCTTTGCAGCTCTCCTCCTGCCTCCCCACGTCCATACCCACCTCTCCGCCTCTTCAGTCTCCCCGGACAGAAGGAGCACACTACCACCTCACCCCCGCTGATACAGGGGACCTCAGGGTGTCACCCTCATCCACGATTAGGCTGAGAGCAGTTTTACTGGGAATTTAAATTTTCTTCTTGGCAGGTTCACCTAATGGCTCCTCAGGGAGCATGTGTTACTTTGGCAGAGCTGATGCACTGTGTCGGTCCACTCTGCCTTCTGTGGGAAGTAGTGCTGGATGTGGCTCTGTGACCTTTGGCAAGGGTCTCACACTGCACTGTAAAACTGGTCTGAAGATGCTAGTCACTTCATAGGGGTGCAAGGGTTAATTTAAGCAAAGGGCTTAATATGCGTTTGGCAAACAGAAAACAATAACTGTTTCCTGGTATTTTATATTATTTATTATATATAACATTACGTATTATATAAATATATTTCATAGTATTTACCTATGTATTGAGTACATATCTAGACCAGAGGGATTTTTTAAAAATCCAAAGGTGATCATTTCTCTGTTTTAAACTCCCCAGTAATTTCCCATTACACTTTGAATAAAACCCAAACTCCTTGCCCTGATCTCAACCCTGAAACACCACTCAATTTAGCCTGCTAGACCTCCCTCCCCTCCATTTCAGCCTAGATCCCCTACCTCACACCAGCTTCCTGTGATTTCCTTGAGCTTTCTCCTGTCTTCCTACTTTGCTATGCCTCCTGCCTGGAAGCCCACTGCTCCAAGTATCCTCATAGTGGTTCCCGCCTCAGGCTTAGGATCCTCACTCCCACTTCCCAAGTTTCCATCCCATACTTTCCTTTTATCATCATCAGAGCACTGATTGTTACCTGCACTGAGGTTAATTCTGTACTCATGATTTATAATTCTGTGTTTATTTCTGATTCCTTTCCGCTAGAATGCAGATATCTGGTCTGTTTTGCTCACCATTTTATTTAAACTGCCTGGGATAGTACCAGGCACATCATAGGTACTCAAGGACTATTTGTCAAAATCAATGCTGGCTGAAGGAATAAATGCATGCAAGCAGGGCATGTGCTTTCAATGTGTGCAAGAACCTAGTGCAGCGGCGGGCATAGAGTAGGTACTCAGTAAAGAACTCTTGAATACTGGCTATCGATGTAGCCCAAGCTAGGTCAGTATCTCACACACAGGAGGTGCCCAATAAATGTCTATCAACATGGGTTGAAGGAATAAATAGATGAAGGGCAGGGTTTCATTTCCAAAACTCATTCAGTGAGCGATGTGCCCCAAGTACACAGCTGTGGTGCCCAGCGCATAGGAGGTGCTCAACAAATTTGTCAAAGCAAAAATGTGTCGAAGAAATGAATGAATGAAGAGAGGTCATCCTTCGAGAGATGTTCACGGAGTCATCCCAAGATGCTAACACAGCACGTGGTACAAGAAGATGCTCCATAAGTATTCATTGAATGGATGGCATTTGAGTAAATGACATGTTTTCAAGAGGGAGGTGACACATTCAGAGGGAGCTGGAGGTCACTGGTCAGATCCAGGAGCCCTGCCAGGGCTCAGAGCCAGGACTTCTGGGGACCTTCCCACTGTTGGCCTGGGAGTCTACATGGGACACGAGCTCCCACAGGCTGTGTTGAGATCATGGTGGCCCCCAGGGACTCCACTGCAGGTCCCTAAAGCCCCAGGCACCAGCACCCAGCACAGAGCCTCCTCTGCGGCCAGCAAGGAAAACCTGCCTCTGAAAAGGCCACTGATTAACAGCCTACTAGGGTGCATTGTCCGCATCCTGCCACCAGCCAAGGAACAGCTGCTTACAGTTTGTTTATTCCTCCCCCTCAGAGCCTCTGCGAAGAAACACAAACACTCGTTCTCTGGGGCACAATTCAACAGCTGAAGCGAGTGAAGAAAATGGTGTTTATTTCTAACAGGATAAAGAAGGGGGACTCCTACAAAGTTGGACATTAGCAGGAAGACAGTTCTCTGAGAGGTGCCAGGCCCTGTGGTGATGTCGGCCTTGATGAAGGCCTCTCCAGGGATGCTGGAGAATCTATTCCAACATCCAGCTGGAGACTTAGGCCAAACAGTGGGTAGGGTACCTGCAGAAAGCAGCTATTTGCTATTCAATGCAGGTGACATTCTATACAGAGCCACCTCATACAGTTGAGCAGGTTGGGCACTGCCCAAAGGTGCCTTGGTGAGACAGAAACCAAGCCAGTGATTTGCTTATCAAGCCATTGTCCACAGTGAGAACTGCAACTTCCAGAGAAGGGTGTCTTTTCTCTGCAGTATTCACAGGCTAAGCCATGCTCCCACCTAAGTGGTCCCTTTTCTCTAAATCATATAAAAGCATCATGAGCACCCTTCACACACAAAGTATCCACCAGTCCCAGATGAACACTCACAACAATAGAAGTCTACCTGGTGCCCAGGGCTTCTCCGGCTCTCTATCCTCTTTTCTGAGTTCCTCCCTTCCCCACCATGACTGTGACCAGCGTGACAAGACTGCTTCTCCCTTAGTCCTGCTTCCCCATCAGGCTTTGCTACACTGGAGAACTAAGACGAGCCCCCTGTGAGAGATGCCAGAACACTCCTGGGTCTTTGGGCCTCTGGGTCCCTCAATAATGGGGTTGGGGGCAGAAGTTTCATCCTAGAGCCAAGAGCATTAAAGACCTGCGGGGAACAGGAAGGTGTTATGGTTTAGATCTAGAATGTCCCCCAAAAGCCTTATGGGTTCAAAAGCTGGGCTTTTGGAAGGTGATCAAAACAAGATGGAGCTATACTCATCAGTAGATTAAGCCTGATAAAGCCATAGCTGTCTGTGCTCTTAGGAGGTGGGGCCTGCTCAGAAGAGGAGTCACTGGGGTGAGACCCAGAAGGCTCCATCTCCCTCCCAGGCCCCTCCCTTCTCTGCTTTCTGGCTGCCATGATGTGAGCAGCTTTCCTCTGCCACTCCCTTTCGCCATTCCATTTCTGCCTTGGAACCAGTCAACTATGGACTAAAAGCATGGGCCAAAACAAACCTGTCCTCCTTTAAGTCATGGGTGTCAGGCACTGTGTCCCAGAAATAAGAAACTGTCTAAGATAGAAGAGCGAAAGAAGGAGCAAGGGCATAAGGAGACACAGGGGTTTCAAAGTTCAGGGCAAGGTCAGCACTAAGCACATAAGTTCAAAGACGTCTTAGAAAGCAGCCTTCAACTTGGTCCCTGAAGGCCCCAGGAAAACATCTCCTGGTTCCAGACAGAGCCACAGTACCTCAGAAGGCTCTTGGTGGAAGCACATGACAGCCATCGCACTGTACCCCGTGGGTCTGGGTGCTCTTTTCCAGAGCCCTTACAACTTCTTGTCTACCAGGCAGTTTAACAAGCTGTGCCCCTAAATCTGGCCCATTGTCTGTTTTTACAAATAAAGTTTTATTGGAACTCAGCCCCACCATTAGTTCCCACACTGCATATGGTCAGGGCAGAGCTGAGCAGACCACAATGACTGCAAAGCCACTACTGATGACTCTGTCCCTTCACAGAAAACATTGGCCCACCCTTCTTCCAGTGCATTGCTTATGCATCCATCAAAATGCTTATTATGTGTGATTTTTCCCTCCACCTCTAGAATGTCAGTTCCACGAGGCAGGCACCTCTGGCTCACAAATACATTTCACACTCTTAGGCTGCTGCCTGGCAAGTGCCGGGGGCTCAGAAATTATTTAATGAATAGATGAGCAAGCATCCATCACCTGATGGCAGAGTTATTTTTACTACAATTTCATTTTGCACATGGGCAGGTGAGGCTTGAGAGTCCAGAAACTTTGAACAGAGATCCAAAGCTGGTCCACAGTGGTCCCAGGATCCAAACCCAGGTCATTCCACAAAGACAGTGGCCCCTTTTCTAAACCAACTGTGACTTTCAGAAAAATCACTGACCCTCTTCTGTCCCTGTCCTTCATCTGCCCAGCCTGTCTCAACCACCTTCCTCATGGGCTGTGAAGAGGATTAAATGAGATATCAGCTGCAGCTTTATTTTATACTGTGTATGGACCTGTTTGTATACATATTTGTGTTTAAATGTTTTATTTAATTTTTCATAATCTTTCCAAGTAGGAAAGGTTATTATTGTCAGCCCATTTTTCAGAGTGAATACCGAGGCAGAGAGCAGTCACGGTGGCTCCTCCAACTTCATACAAGTAAGAAGGGATAGGTATAGGACTTGGGGTACAGTCCCTGGTTCCTTACTAACCAGGAGAATCTCAGCTGGAAATAAAGTGGGCCAAAGAAGCCTCAGAGTGCCATGGACTGAAACCACAGTGCTCCTCCCAACCTGAGGACCTCCCAACCTTGTGTGCCATCAGAAATACCGAGGTGTTCCCTCAGCCCTGCAGCTGTTCAGACAGAGAGCAGCTGGGAGACAGTCCCATATCAGTACCCCAGGGGGGCCTCTCAAAGACCTGGGAAGTTGCTTAGAACTGCAGGCAGCTAGGGGACCCTTCCCCTCAGCACAGAGATTCAGGAGGGAATAGCCCAGCCCAACTGGAGCAAGGCCTCCCACCCCTTCTCAGAGCCAGGGTGGTCCAAACAGCTCCCAAGTCCAGAACCAGCCAGAGGGAGCCCTGAGCATCCCCTGGGCTCAAGGGAGAGGGAGCCCTTGGCCCTTTTGGCTCCCCCTTCTCCTTCTCTGGGAGGCATTGCAGATTGGACTCTCTAAAAATGGTTTTCACAACTCAGTTAGCAGCAATCAATTATTCACGACCTCACTTCCCCCACAAACTCATAGACTGTCACTGTTAGCAGGATCATTTCTGGACTCTGCCCAGCAGCTCGGCTCCAAGCTGCCAGGCAGCCCACTGCTTATTTCCTCCTTGCTCCAAAAACACCCAAAGCCCAAGCGCTGCTGGGTCACAGGTGGAGAGGTTCCAGGGCGGCAGCGGCCTGGGCGGGGCTGGTGGGCAGGGGCTGCTCCCGCCAGCGTGACACTCCTCTTCTGGGGCAGAGCATCTGACCTCACTGTAATTCAGCTGGAAAATCGGGCTCAGCACTCCAGCCCTCTGCCAGGCTATGGACAAATCCCATGTTACATTATAAAATGCCGCAGGCATTGGAAACACTGTGTTCTGCAAAAAGCACAACTTGGGAGGGTCCCCCAGACATGTTGTCATGCTGTAGGGTCAAAGACATTTGGAATTTGGCAGGGGCTCATGTATTAAAACAACCACATGCATTTTCCTTGGAAAAACTCAAGACTGCATCCCTGGGAAGGAGACAGATACTTATCTGACACCTTTGGGAAATATTTCCGGGCCTAGGCACAGACCCATCGTGGGGCTGAGTATACTCTGCTGCTTGAAGGAGTATGAACCTCCATGCAAGCCATATTCCCACCTGCTGAGCCTGAGAGTTCAGCACTAAAGTGGGAGAGTCACAGGAACCATCTCCAGGGCTACACAAATAGGCAATAAAATGACAAATTTAAAAATAGTATCTAGCTAAACATGATGGTGCATACTTGTAATCCAGCCCCTTGGGAGGCTGAGGCAGGAGCATCATAAATTTGAGCCAAGCCTGGGCAACTTAGCGAGACCCTGCCTCAAAATATAAAGGGGTGAAAATATATATATATATATATATATATATATATATATATATATGGATGTTGCTCATTGCAAAGGCCCTAGGTTCAATCCACAGTACTGCGAAACAAAACAAAACCTTGTGAGGTTCATCACAGATGCTGTAGCCTCCAGAAATAGCTAAATATGAATTACAAGCATCTTAAAATAAAGTTGATTATTCAAACCCAGGTCATTCTTATTATCATCATTATGATTACTTTGGTAATGTTAGGTGAGGAAATGGGCATAAGAAGCCTGTGACTGATTCAAGGCCACACAGCCACCAGTGGTTGAGCTGGACAAGATCCCATCCTTATGTCCTCAAGAGGGAAGAAGAAGAGGAGGAACAGAGTTCAGGGGCAGCTCTACCCCCTCGTCCAATTCTCCCTCACTCCTCTTCTAGGCACCAGCATTCATAATAACAGTAAGCAGTTTCTGGTCTTCATCTGTGCCTAGGCACTAAACTAAATGAACTGCATATAAATGCACTGCTTCTTCACATGGCCCTCTAAAGTAGGTCCCATTATCTTCCCCTAAAAGTCACACAGTTGGCAAGTGACAGAGCCAGGACTTGAACTCAGGCAACTGAGCACTCAGGTCCATGTGCTTAGCTATTACATTGGACGGCATGCTCCAAATGCTATGAAGTGGGCTGCTATAAAAATGCAACACATCTCTCTGACATCCAGCACCCAGGGAAGTTTCCCTGAGCCCAGAGCACAACCCAGCCTCCTAAGGTGACAGCAAGTCCATGCCTCTGACACTTCACCTGCTCAGTGAGCCAGCCCAGTGGTGGGTGCCCCAGCAGCTCCTTCCAGGATGCATGAAGGCTCTGACCACAAAGCAGCTCCTCCCTCACCCTGGCTGCAGGAGCCCAGTGACGTTGCTCACAGGCATTGTGACCAGGAGGACCCAGAGAGGGCTGAGCCCACAAGACATGTGCCAGGCCTGCAGACTTCTCCTTTCCAGGCAAGAGGGAAAGGCCAGTGCTTTCCTCCCCTGGTTCACTGGGGTCCAGCCAGTTCTGAGTCCCACTCTGGGGGCTTGGCATCAAATGATATGGTGATGAAGAGCAACGGGCCCCATGCCAGGCTGGGTGAGAATGCAGATCTGCCCCTCACCAGCTGCACAACCTTGGGAGAATCACTTCCTCTCTCTGTGCCACACTTCCTCTATCCACAAGATGGCATTCAACAATGCTCACATCACAGGTTGTCAGAGCATTAAATATAAAATGCTTGCCATGTAGTATGTGCTTAAGAAATGCTAGTCATTGCTGCTTATATTACTATTCATCAACAGCCCATGCATCAGGTACTGGGAATGCATTCAACCTGGCTGAGGAGCTGGCAAGAAACCATGTAACAATATGTGGCTCTAGGTTGTAGAAAGTCTTTGGCCTTTAGATCTTAATATATCATTTTTAAGTGAGGTTGCATAGCTCTTTCTCTTAGGGGGTTCCCTGAGCTGATCTTTTAGGTGATTTCTGAAGGCAGAAAACATGCTGATCACCTACTATGTGCCACCTCCTGCTCTAGCACTGGGATTCCATGATGGAGCTAGTAAGTCCAGGGGAGTTGCTATGGTAATGGGGATCCTACAAAAAGGCTGGATGGACTGAAGTCTATCCACAAGCACAAGGCAGAGGCCACACCAGAGCAGCCCACTGCACATGGGAAGGTCAGCAGGACCCCAGGAGCTCTGTGCCAGATGGATAGACATATGCAGCCAGGGCACAGGCAACCACAGGAGTGTAGGTGTCTACAGCACAAGAGACTGAGAAATACTTTGGCCCATTTTAAAGATGGGAAAGCTGTCCTGGGAGGCTGTCCAAAGCCATGCTGAGTAAGAAGCAGGGCAAGGCTGGACTCCAGGAGTCCCGACCTTTCCACATCCTGACCTCTTTGCTCTGCTTTGTCAAATGAGTTAGAGATTCCCACACAGCACGCCTGCACCAGCACAAACAGACACCGCTGGAGGCCTGGGGCTGCAGCCCCTCTCCTTGCCACTCTCTGGGTTGATGCTGCCAGGCTGCAGCAAGCTCAGGGTGGGTACAGGATACCAGTATCTGATCACCATGAGAATGAAACTGATCCCTTTCACTCAGCAGGGACAGGTGGGGATCCAAAGGCCACTGTAAAGGCACAAGCGCTTTTCCTCAGAGGTGGAGAGGATGGTGGGGGTTAGGTAGATAAGCTCTGAAAAGACTGCAGAGACAGAAAAGATTTGTCCAACAGTCAACCCTCTTTGTTTGCACTCCACCTGCAAATCATCTAATTGGCAAATCAGTCAACTTTTAAATTTCTCTTTATTCATATGTGTTTGCAGTATATAATGTTTACATTCCTCTGTGGAGTTGGTGTATATATTTCACAGTCAACTTTTCTAGATTTTTAATAAAATGGCAATGATGAATCCATTTTTAATACAATGGGGACACTGAAAACCTGATGAGAGGATGTGATACAGTGGCCTGGAACCTTTGCAGATCTGAGCTCTTGTCTTTCTTTCCAAATGACCTTACGCCCTTTCTTGTGAAGGTCACAGTAATTCATCCTCTTCTCCCAGTCCATAGCTGACCACCTTCTGTTTGTCACCTTCAATGTCACCTCCTCAGAAAAGCAGCCATGACTGTGATTCATTTCTCCATGACTCACCATCCCCTTCACCAGAACACAAGCCACAAGCAGTCAGGGACACTGGGTGTTGCTGGGAGATGTCAAAGTACATCTCAAACCAACAAGGTCAACTTCCTATTTCTGCAGAAGAGCAGCTGTGGGCTTAATGAGAGGCCTCTGGCAGATCAGTCATCCCAGGGACCTGCTCTCTAGTACCCACCCCACCACAACAGGTCATGCAATGACAGGAGTGCTTTGCCTTCACAACCCCAAGGAAGGTTTGGAAACTGGAAGGACAGTTTGCAGAAAGCTGCAGGCTACTCCAGGTATTCTACAAAATCACCAAATGCCCTGCTCTTGATTTTACTGTTCTGAAGGCAAGAGGAAGTGGGCAGAAATAACAATGTTGAAAAAGTGCGCCTAGCTCTGAAGTGAACAGGTAAGGGATAACTTCCCCCGAACTGCCTGTCCAGATAACATGAAGCAGTGAGCTCTCTGGTTACCAATAGATTTCTTTATTTAGTTGCTGACACGGAATCACTGAGCCACTACCTGTAGCCTAAACACAGACTCTAACCCTAAGAGGAACTAATCTAACATTTCATACTGCTGAGTCATTAAGGAGTTCCATGGATCCATACTATGGTTGTTTGCATTTTGTTTCACAAATTTCTGTCCTTACTTCCACCATGGCCCTTTTCCTATTTCTTTTTATTTTAGTCTCAGTGATGCTTTTAGAAGAAACAAAAATTGGCCTCTTAATCACTTTAACCTTTCATGTTTGGTGAAAAAGCTAAAGTGATTTTAAAATAGGCTATCAATTTGCCTCTGGGCACAGTTCTAGCTTAACCTCTTGGGTTCAATATGGGTTCAATATGAGGTATTCTTATTTTCATTAATCACTATATAATCTGACATGTCAAATATGATCTCTCCTTTGATTTAAAAGGGTTTTGTTTGTTTAAATTTCTATGTAATTGTCTTTTAGAGGCTAATTTTTAAATATGTCTTACTGTTCTATGAATAAGGCCTGGAAAATTCCTACCATTGAAATTCATTAGCTTTCTTCAGAGGCTAAGATAATCATCAGTTTTGATGAAGGCATCTTAGAACATCTGGAAAGCAGTCTTGATAAAGAAAAATTTACCTCCCAGAAAGATACACACACATGCACACATCCCTTTGTAAAAAATTCCAATGAAAACTTACTATCCTAAACTTTAATAACAAGTCAACTTTAGTAAGCAAAACATGAAGCTGGGGGAAAAAGGAATAAAACTACCAGAATTTAAGGGTTAAGTTTCCCAGGAATTTCACATCCTGGAATGGAATTGTGGAATAACCCACAATGACATTGCAACTCTGCAGCCTCATTTCATCTTTTTTTATGTTTTTTATGTTATTTTATTTATTCATTTATTTGTTGTCTTGAGGATTGAATCCATAGCCTTTGCACTGAGCTATATCCACAGCCTTTTTTCATTTTTTATTTTGATACAAGATCTTACTAATTTACTGTTCTGGCTTATATCTGGATGTCACCCCAAAAGCTCATGCAGTCAGAGGTGGGGCTTTTTCCGAGGTGGCTGAATCTAGAGTATGTGACTGATTCACAGTGCAATGCTAGGATTATGGGTGCTAGGATTAAGGGTGGGTGATTATTAAATCACCACTGATTGGTTTGGCACCTCCCTAATCCCAGTAGCCTGGACACAATATAAGGGACAGAAAGAGGCTTGTCTTGTCACCTTGCTTGCTTTGCAAGGGACCTGCCATGAACCGTCTCCCCTCTGTAATGACTGTCTGCCAATCCACCCTGCCTGGGAACCAGCCAATTACGGACCAAAATCTCTACTAACTGTGACCCAAATAAACCTTTCCTTCTTTAACTTTGGGTGTTGTACAGTTTGTCTCAGTAATGAGAAAATAACTAACAAAGTTACTAAATTTCCCAGACTGGGCTCAGTTTTGTAATCTTCCTGCCTCAGCCCCCCAGAGAGCTGGGATCACAGGCATATGCCCAGTTTTATAGCCTCATTTTAAAAACTGAAAAGGTGACTGTACTGAGTGAGTCAAATATAACAGATTTTGGCTGAGGCCAGGTTTCAAGTCCACTAACCCTTCTAACACAAAATCCAAATTTCTCCCAAAAGAAATACTAAAAAAGCAGCAAACAGCCTTCTCTTGCAACATTCCTTAAGTCTGTTCATTGCACAAGGCAGAACCAGAAGACAATTCAGACTTTACCCCCGGGGGGTGGACTAGCTACAAGGCATAGCTGACATGACTCCTTGACAAGCCCTGAAAGGAACATTAAGTCATTTTTTTGTCCAGCACCAAGCAAACCTGAAAGACGAGTGGATTCTACGGACCCCTGACAGTCTTCTCTCAACATTGTCAGTGTCTGTGACCACAGAAATGGGACAGCAAATGGAAAACAACCAGCACTGAGAAGCCAATGGACACAGAGTCCACACCACTAACCAATGCTGACAACACACATGAAGCCAGCTCCTCCAGAGAGTACCATGCTCTGATGCTGGGGCCATGGACAACGTGTGCAGTCCCCGCAGGGACATTTCAGCAGTGTCTCAATGTAAAATGACACATGCCACTGCAGGCTAGAGATCTTACTGGGGACGTAGGTTTGTATTCATCTGCTTCCCAGCAAGAAAACCAGAACAGCTAGAGATAAACAGAAGTCAATCAAAGCAGAAAGTGACATGGGAAAAGAAATGCTTAATTCTGCCAGACCTGGTTTGCTGCATAAAGATAAGAGTCCATTGGACAGTACAGACTCAGTGTAAGAAATTAAATGATGGCACCAGTCCCAAAAGCAACTATAGCAGTGAACATCATGCATGCTTCGCACATCCTTGAAGGAACTGAGATGGGAGAACAGTAGTCAATTAATATATTTTGGTTCTGTGGATTCTGTGTGCAAGACTAATTACAAAAGTAAGCTTTGTTACGAGTTTCAGCATATGAAATGTCCCCAGTAGGACAGGGAAGACTTCCAAATTAAAGTGTAATTGTCAAATCAAGCGGTTAAAAAGCAAAATCAGAGGCGGCGGTTAAATCAATTCTGCTCCTAGGTGTGTACATACCCAGCAGAAATCTATGCGTATGTTCACCAAAAGACACCTTCAAGAACATTCACAGCAAGTCTATTTATAACAGGTCCTCACTTAAACTTCCTCAATGCCCCTAAATAGAGTCTGTTAATGTAAATTGTGGTAGATTTCACAATGAAATATACAGCAAGGCAAATGAACAACTTTACAACTCCATGAAACACTACAGATACAAGGTCAGCAGACTGTTTTTGCAAGGGCCAGAGAGTATATATTTTAGGCTTTGTGAGCTAGTCTTTGTCTAAACCTTTCAACTCTGCTGGCAGCAAAGTAGTCCCTGCCAGTATGCAAGCGAACAGAAATGACTGTGTTCTA
Source organism: Dasyprocta punctata (assembly GCA_004363535.1). Lineage (NCBI taxonomy): Eukaryota > Metazoa > Chordata > Mammalia > Rodentia > Dasyproctidae > Dasyprocta > Dasyprocta punctata. The sequence goes on along the minus strand of RJWM01000142.1, from coordinate 174,282 downwards.
ACAAAGCTTTACCTATGGAGACAAATTTGAATTTCATATCATTTTCACATGTCACTAAATATTATTTTTCTTTTGATTGTTTTCACAGCCACTTGCAAATGTAAAATCTATTCTGAGCACAGAGGCCACAGGAAACAGGCAGCAGGCTGGATTGGGCCAACAGGCTGTGGTTTGCTAACCCCTAATATGGGCCAATCTCACAGATATAACGTTAAGCCAAGTAGAGACTGCAGGATTCCATTTCTAGAAGAAAACAAAAAGAACCTGTGAAGTCCAAAGTCACAACCTTGGTTCCTTGTGGAGGTGTAGGGACAGAAGAGGACATGACAGCAATCCCAGGGTCTGGTAATGCTCTGTGCTCTGGATTCAGGTGCTAGTTAGTTGCACATCACCTTCCTATACTGTTCATTCACTATTTGTGAACTTTTCCATATGTGTGTTACTTCAGAAGAAATGTAGCAGAGCTGGAGATACAGCTCAGTGGTAGAGCACTTGCCTAGTATGAGCCAGGCCCTGGGTTCACTCTCCAATCTCCCCTCTATAGAAGTGTAGCGAGTTTTTACAATCAAGGCAGCTTAAACTTAATCAGCTTCAAACTCAGAAGTGTAAAGAGAACCACAGTAATAAGATTAAATCAGCTAGGAATCTTTCACTATGGCCAGGTATCAGCAGAGACTAGAGTATCTAGGAGTATTTAATAATAAAAGGCAAACTTAAATTCTTTTCCTCTGCCTACCATCGTGTTTACTGCTGGTGTGAGGTGTATTTTATGTATTAAGGGACAGTGTCATCATCCAGATCTGGCCAGGTTATCTTCAGCAGCAGTTTCTGGAAGAAAAGGTGATGTTCACCCAATTCCCAGTGACTCCTCCTGTGGAAATCTGCCACTGATACTGTTAACCTAAACAGCAGCTGGCAAAACATGTGGCCCTCAACCTGCAGGAAAACCATGCTGGATGCTCATAGAAGAAAAAAGCTAGGCCTAGCCTCCCATTTGATTTCAAGAGAATATGCAGTTAATTATTTTTCTCCCAGTCAGCAGCTGAGTCTCACTGAAATCCGTGCTTGTAATTATCACTGTAATTATTATTTTAATACAAATCAGCAACTTATCAAAATATTACGCTCTCAGTGCTACCTCTCCCTCCACTACTCTGTGCACCATGGTGGGAACTGCTGTGGAGGTGCTTTCACCGTGCAAGTCCCGAGTACCCTCTCGAGTGATGTAAGTCACATTCTGCATTGGACCTCATGGTCTGATTTTGGATGCTGGGTCTCAGTGGTTCCATCCATGCAGTGGGCAAACAGCATCAACCTTCTTGAAGCCACTGTGAGGAACACTCCAGGGGAAAGGCCTCATTAAAACTTTCCGTGCAGCACAGGATTGTGACACCCAGGCTCCCAGGTCACAGGGTCTAAGCTGAAGTTCCAATTCTACTGCTCCATGACTTTGGACAATTCTTTACTATCTGTGTGCCTCAGTTCCCTCAACTGTAAACAGGAATGATATCATCAAGCTTGTTGTAAAAGTTTAAGCGGAATAATGCATCAGGTGCCATTTAGCACAGTGCCTGGCACATGGTGACATTTAACAGATGACACCAATGATTTTATGTTATTTGGAGAACTGTGCCTCCAAATCCCAGGAGCAGTCTTGCCAGTAGCACAAAGCCAAAGCAGACTGATGGATTTTGGTGAAAAGTGAAGGACAACGGTCCCATGTGGAAGGAGCAGGATGGCCACCTCCCCTTCTGTCAAACTTTCGAAACGACCAAAATTTCAAAATATTTAATAGGCATTCCAAATTAGATTTTGACTTGAAATCATTGGCTTGGTTACCAACTTAAATTTTAATTTAAAAGTTCACTTTTCCTTTCATTAGAAGAGGACAAAAATGAAGAGCTAAAGGAAGACAAGGGAGGGGCTAGGTGTGGTGGTACATACTTACAACCCCAGCCACTCAGGAGGTGGAGGTAGAAGGATCATAAAGTTCGAATTCTGCTTGGGCCATGTACAGAGATCTTGTCTCAAAACAAAAATAACAATGAAAAGGGCTGGAGTGTAGCTCATTGGTAAAGTGTCCCTGAATTGATCCCCAATACCAGAAAGAAAGAAAAAGACAAAAGGGAAAGGAGGAGGTGAAAGAGAAGGAGGAGAGATAAGAGGAAGAGAAGGTGGATGGGGGGCAGTGAGGAGCAGGAGAAGAGGAATAAGACTCTCTTCAGCTAGTATTCCATCTGGAGCCCAGATCTGACCCCCAGTGGGCCAGGCTTGCTTCTGGTTTCCTATTTCCCCACTAGTATTCCCCAGTGTCCACTTCTGTTGGGAGTTACATCTGTTTCCTCACCCTGGAAAAGAGCTGGCTCACTCCAAATGTTGCTGTTTGTCTGCTTCTAACCTCCCAAAGAAAGCCAAAGAAGCAACTGGCCTCAGAAAGTTAATAATGGAGGAGCCCACACCCAGCTGCAAACCACCTGCAAGTCTCCTCCTAGGGTCACCCCCACCCCAGCCCCGCTCCTTTTATCTTTACCCTACCTTCTCGACAAGAGGAAATGAGATGTAACAATTCAAAAACTATTCCTCAGGAGGACCAAGAGAAGAGACAGGTGATGGGAGCTTGCCACATCAGACCGGAGATCGTCAGCGACGCTCGATGACAAGCTAACGGGGAACTCTGTATCTTTTACAACAGCTGCCCCTTCTGAGCTGGGAATAAAAGACAGGGAGGATGAGAGGCAATGAATAGGCTTTTATTTCAAAGCGAACATCTGCAAAGCATGGTCCTCCATTAAAAAATAAACAGAAAACAGCTACTAGTTTGGAAAAAAAAAGAAAAAGAAAAAGATCTCCCATTACATCTCTAATTAATAAAGCCCCTTCTCATGAGGAAAGGAGACGAAAGAAAGAGAGAAAGAAAAACTAACTTCCACATCCCCAAAGAAAGGGTGCTTAATGAGGTAACCATTGTATTACTTGATCTTCCTAATCTAGTTTTAATACCATCCTTAAATAATGTATACATTAGCTCTCCATTACCAAAAACATTTGTTTATTTTATGAACACAAGTGTGGTTGAGTGCTGAGACTTTACGAAATTATCATGCTGTCCTTGGGCTCTTGGCTTTTATTGCTTTTCCCCATGCTCATTATGAGATGATTAGTTGTCTCCATTGCCCTTTTGAATTGCAGCGAACGTTGTACTGTGTGGTTCTGTTACCCTGGTTCTGAACGGCAGAGTCTTGGTTCAGGGTTAAGTTAATGCAGTCATTATGGGCCCATTTGGGGACCCATCCATCACAGCTAATTTCATGTCCAATACATGAGGGACTATAGTACAAATAGTCAACGGGAAGGGAACACAGTGGTGAATCTGAAAAAACACACAAGAAGGGCCCACACTTAAGTCACAGAGGAGATGTTGGATGAGTCCCCTGGCACATTCAGTCTCCAGAAGTGTAGAAGAAACTCATAGCAACCCAGAATCCTGGTGAATCGCAGAGGCCTCTGATGGGGATTTCCGTTCAAATGCATACAGCACACAGTTCCCCCTGAACTCTAATTTGAATCCTTTCCACTTGCACTTCAGAACAAAGCAGCACAGTTGATCATCAGAGGACCAAAGCTCTTTAAACAGATGAAGCCAAGATTTACTGAACCTTGGCTATTCCAGTACTTGCTTGGCAGTCATTCATCAAGCCATGCTGCAATCCAGACCAGGACTAGTGTTACACCTTGATTACGCATTTGCATTTGGCTAGCTAGTCCTGGAAGTCTTCCTTCATGTCTTTAGTTGTGCTGTTGTGGTTGTCTCAATGTCCTGAATTGATTCATAGTGTTTTACCTTTCATAGTCATTTTGACTTTGAGAAAGAGCCACAAATCGAACAGTGGGTGCCACATGAGAATAAAGTGGATGAAGACACACCATAATTTTTTGTTTTACCAGCCTGCCTTTCTACTGGATGACACTTGGCAGTAGCGTTCATCATACTTTGGATAATGTCTCATAAAGAGACTTACAAAAGAGGACTTCCAGAAGTGCTTCAGAAAGTGTCAAGAACGATGGGATGAGTGTGTTTTAAGTGAGAAATATTTTGCAGGGGATTAATGGCAACGTATCTTTCACTGTAATAATTGTTTTTATTTAAAAACACACCATCCTTTTCAATCATACCTTGCGTATTGAAAGAAATATACAATTATTAACAAAATTTTTTAAAGTTCACATGAGAAGCAGGGAAGTGGTAGCTCTGGGATATAGTCAATGACCAGTTTCTTGGTGTGGGTGTGAGTTCCTTGGTGTACTCAGCTTGGGACAATTTATAAAGTTGCACATTTAGAATAACAGATACAATACCTTTGGTATAAAAGTGCACATATACAAAATTCAAGGACTGAATGAATTATGTACAGACATGGAAGACAACGTTTTTGTAAAAAGTTGTTACACTAAAAGCTGTCTGTCCATGTAGTACCTGCAGTCCGTGGCATTCTAAGATTCAAATCTATATTATATTTGGAATTCCTAGAGCTAGATGTGAATTTCTCTGCAAAAGCTATCCATTCAAAATAAATCTTCATACTAAATAAATAAATCCAAAACAAGTAAAATAAACTCACCTATTGAAAGTCAATGTTTATCTTAGTTTTTACTCACTGTGCTTGCCCCGCCCCCCTTTGGTACTAGAAATTGGACTCAGGACCATGTGTTTGCCAGGAGGATGCTGTGCCACTGAGCTATATCCCTGGCCCTTCACTGTGCTTGCAGCAGTTTTATACTTTTTGTTTGTTTGTGAGCCATCTTGTCCCTGAGAGTAGGAACACAGCTGTCTTTTTCCTATTTTGCACAGTGCCAGGCACACCACACACCCTCAACCAGCATCTTTTGAATCAAGGGGCTGATGAATGAGTGGGTGGGAAACCTCTAATGGATTTCACTCATTCATTTCTTCCCTGTCCCCCAGGGTTGATAGGACAAAGGAAAGAGGGTATAGCAAAGGTACAATATAACTCCACATTTTCCTTCTCTAAGACATGAGCCTCATCCTAACATTCCTATGGGATTTTCTCATCTGTTTATCACATTTCATCATCACAACCCAGAGAGAAGTGGGCTTATGAGCATCATGTGACAAAGTACAAAGACAAGGAGACAAAAGTCACAGATCATCCTATATTGAATTGTGACCTGAACCAAGATGCTCCAGACTACCGGTCCTACTGGTCCACCTGCCCCTTGTCTCTGACAACTCCCAAACTTCTGATGCATGTTGTTGGGGTGCAAGGGCATGGGGAAAATGGGAAGGCAGATGATTCAAATTATCCTGTTACCCACACTCCCCACAAAAGGGAAGTCTCTTTACCAAACTGCAGAACATATGATTCTATTTTCATGTACGTTTGCCTTCAGAATGGTCTGATACTTAAAAGAATTTGCATACCCTGGGTATCCACACCAAAGAGGGAAGGAAGGTAACCTCTATCTTGCAGTCAAGGTGAGTAAGTGCTATGAATAAGCCACATGGGGATGATTGAAAGGTGATCACAGACATTTATTTTTAGTTCTTTGCAGCAGTCACAGAGGTGTTCCAAACAGGCTGCAAACTCAACAGCCCAGAGGGGTCAACCAGGTACCACAGGTAAAGAAAAGAGCCTGGAGGACTCCTGGGACTGGAGAGCCTGGTGTCTAACCATGCTCAACTTGCTGCCTACCAGTAATGTGGCCCAAGGCTGCCAGATTTTGTGACTTTAAAAACTTATACAACAGCACAATTCCACTCTAATCTTTATGTTCTGGCACTTACTTACTCTAATTCTCAGCAAAAGTATGAATGGGAGCCCTTTTTGCAAATACCTCTCACAGTGTGGCTACATCAAGAGGCAGACTCCAGTAAAGACTGTGGCCAGAGCTGCACCTCGGCACCAAGCCCTGTCAGGTTGGTGCCTTCATGCCCCTCATGTTTCAGATGAGGAAACTTGAGTCCCTAAAAAAGTGAAGCTACACACTAACTCAAACAGAGATGATGCAAGAGAACTGCCCCCATTCTAAACACTATACCATATCACAGGTACTTATATGGCCAACATCTTTGCTTCTACATCTTTGCTCCTGCTCATCCTTTAAGCTTTAAGATGAAGAACTTGGACCCCATCAGTGGAGTGTTTAGCCCTCAGGTCTGACAGTTATGCGATGGAAGCAGACCTGAGGGCTTCGAAGACCCTGGATCACACTATATCTCCCAACCTCCCATCCTTTCCAGAGGACATCTTCCTCTTCTGTCCAAGAGGCCACCATGGGAAAGGAGCATCAGTAGTGAACTGGTCTAGGATGTGAAAGGAGTCACATTCCTTCTGACAGGTCACTTATCAGAATGACCTTAGCCCTTGCCTGCTGGACTGGTCTTCCAGGAGGGCTGGAAGCACATCTGTCCTGTTCACAAAGGTAGTCCCAAGTGCAGAACCTGGTATACTCTAATGCTGGAATAGGGAAGGGTGGATGGGAAGATGGCCAAATGCATGGATGGATGGGTAGATGGATGGATGACTAGATGGATGGATAGATGATGCATGAATCAATGGATAGATGAGTGGACAGATGGATAGATGGATGTATGGGAGAGCAGAGAGTACAGGGCTAAACACAAGGGATTTACTATTGACTGAGTAGAAATTAAGAATGCAATTTTTGGAGTCAACTTTAACTGCCAGTTTGATCACTTCTCAGCTGTTTAACTTTCATCTAATTTACTGTCTTAGCTTTTTAACAGATATATTTTTAATTAGAAACAGAGATGAGAATAATAGCCTTTCACTTGTAGATTATTTTAAAGGATTCAATGAGATCGTGTCTGTCTGACCTCCACAATGCCTGGTGCAAGGTAAACATTCAATAAAAGTAATCACCCTTCTCATTGCTGTTTTCACACTGTAATGTCTGCACCTCTTGGGTAGACAACCTTTGCACTAATCTCTGCCCTACAAACTTCACTTCTTCTGCTTAAACAAAAGCAATGTGCTTCTGTATCACAGCAGAGGATTACAGCGAAGGATTCCCTGAGAGAGAAAACAAATGCTCGTTACCACATTACCTCATTAGCATCCACGGACACATTCACTTGGATTAGAGGCCCAGATAAGCCTGTGCCACCTGGCTGAGACAAATCAGATCTCTGAAGGAACAAATCTATTTTACTGCTCTCAGGCAGTCCTGAAGGGAGAGACTAAGAACCATCATTCCCTCTCAAAAAAGGCTTGGGAATGGGCCCCACTTCTTCCCCATCCAGCCAGCTGACTTTCCAGGCTCTGACACCAGAATGCCAGTTTCCCTGCTCCAGGGTAAGAGGACACTCTTTGCTACCACCTTCTCTGTAACATCTCTGGCTTCTGATAAGGTGGAGGGAGGGTAACCACAGGGATCCCAAGGCCATCAACTGATGAGCATCTGTGGGCAAACGGGCTGTTTCTGTTGCAGGCAGAAGGAAGTGCCCTTGACGATCTAGACTGCTTGTCTGTACAGACAGCGCCTGCTGCAACACCCCACATCATCCATGTGCATGGGGTCAGGTCATGGGCCCAGGTCATGGGCCCCTCCAGAGGTAACCACAGAGCAGTTTAACTGAAGAAATACAGCAGCAGAAACCCTGCCCACTGGCCAAGGGACCTCACACACTGTCCTCCTGCCTCTCCTTCCCTGCTAGAGAGAGCTGAATCCTTCCTCTGGCCAACTCCACAGTTCAAATTCAATTATGCCCTAGGACATCCATTGCCTGTTTCACTACAGGACCATAAAATCCTGTCTTGAAATGAGAAAATGTAGCCCAAAGGATACAAAGTATTGGATCTATAGGATGAGTAAGCCCCGAGAGACAGAAGGTAGCACATGAGGACTGTACTTAATACTTCATGCTCCTCGAGATTTTAGCTGAAAGAAAAGATTTATAGGTGCTTCTGCCCTCCCCCAAAAGAATGGGTAATTATGTGAGATGATGAATATGCAAATCTGTTTGACTATAATAACCTTTTCACTATGTATATGTGTACATTAACGTATCATGTTGTGCACCTTAAATATATGCAATAAGATTCTTAAACATAAGATTCTGTCCTTGGGGCTGGGCCTTTTGACAGAATCAATGACTATGTGCCTCCTTTCATGAGTCCTGTGGTTCCAATGTCAGAGATCTTCACAAGATGCTTAGAAGAGGAAGGAGGTAGAGCACAGAGATTAAGAGTGCTGTGTGCCTGGACTCGAATCTCAGCTCTTCCACTTATGAGGATGCACCATGCGAAAGTGGCTTAAGTGCACTCTGCCTCGGTTTCCTCTCTGGAGCATGAGGTTTCAATGAGTTAACATTTATAAGACACTTAGAATAGGCTTGGTTTTACTAAGCACCATGATTGCTGACTTTTCAAAGTATATGGCTTGATAGATGCCAATACATATGTAGGGTTTAAAATATGGCCTGGCACTCTCTAAGTGCTATCCAGGCATCATTATTCAATTTGCATCATTATTTAGGGGTTGGATTCCATGCAAACTGTTTATCTGTCCTTTCCTAAAGTTAGCACAACTTCAGGAACTGGCAATAATAAGCAAGGAAATGGTATAACAATTTTTAGGTATGATACGGCTGCAGTGAGGATTTTTCAAAGAACTATACAGACAAGTTACTCAAAAACATTAAACCTGGATGGCATCTGAAAAGAGGCAGACCTAGGATCGGAGCCCAGCGCTACTACTCTCCAACTTTATTGAAACAGAAGCTTCGCTTCTCTGAACCTCAGTTTCTTCATCTGCCAGGTGGGAACAGCAGAAATCCTATCTACAGAGTTGGCATAACTCAATGAGAAAGTGGGATATTTGCATAGCCTGCCTTTATCTCTGACTGCTAACCAGTGGTCATAAGACCGGCAAGTTTTAGCTAGATGTCCTTCATTTCAATTTTGTCTGTTAGATAACAGCTTCTTCCAGGAGGTGGGGCAAGAGATAGAGACAGAGATAGATATCTGTAAATAATTATATATATGGAGAGAAAGAGAAAGTGAGAGGGAAAGTAAGAGCGAGAGAGAGAGAGAGAGAGAGAGAGAGAGAGAGAGAGAGAGAGAGGGAGAGATTTGTGTGTGAGAGTATTTAAATTACCTAAATGATATCTGGCATATGGCAGGCACTCAGTAAATGTGGGTACTCTTCTTCTTCCCCCGTCACATTCTATCCCACTCCATGGCTAGCACACATAGAAAAACTGGATACACTGTACTGCCTTGGGTTTCACTCAAACCCTACTTTGAGTGGGAAAAAAATGAAAAACAATCATAAAAAAAAAAGCTCATCTGCAGACATATCAAGAAGCTCACTTTAAGCACAACAGTTCACATTGAGAAATTCAGTAGTACCAAGTCCAAATTGGTTCACAAGTATTATTACATCTCAACTTCATGCAGTCCACCAAACTAGCCCCAATATGCGAAGGAACAAAGAGGGACAATGACTTGCCTGAGCCTATGGAGGAGGCACAGAGCACAGTTGGAATCTGGACCCAGATCTGTCTGAGCATATCACACAGAGGTCTCTCTTGCTTACACCAGGGTCTGGTACACATGCCCCGAGACTTTTCCTTCTATTCCTGCATCACTTCCTTAGAATTCTAGTTTTGTTGGGGTTGGGTTTGTTATTTATTTATTTTATTTTCCCCGAAGTATTTTCTCTTTGTTTCCAGTAGTGGGAAATGTGGGTCATTAGAAATGGAGCAATGCAATGGAAGAGAAGACAGCGATCACAAGTGACAACTCTTAGGGCAGTATTAACCAAAACCTAGAGGCAAGATCAATCCTCACTCCACTCCCACAGCCCTACAGGGGTTTCGTTTTTCTGCATATACATTTATGGCCCCAGTAATCTATAAATAGCTCTGAATGGAAGGCAGAGTCTCACTCCAAAGATATCATTTTTTGTTTTTTGAGGACACACATACATGCACACATACTGAGCACCCCTAACCTAAAAACCTAAATGTCAAATACCCCAAAATCCAAAATGCTTGGAGCGCTGCTGTGACCCTACAAGTGGAAATGATTATACCTGCTTTCATGTTACAGGTCCAGAAACATGCAGGCACACTAAAAATACTGTACAAAGTTACCTTCAAGCTATGTGCATACAGCGTATGAGAAACATAAATAAATTTTATGTTCAGTTTACAGTCTCAGTTCCAAGATTATGCACATGCAAATATTCTAAAATAATTTTTAAATCAAAAATTTGAAATATTCTGGGTCCCAATCATATTAGATAAGGGATACTCCACCCATAATATATATATGTATATATATACATATATATGTATATACATATATATGCATACATACATACATATACATATATATGCATATATATGTATATACATATATATGCATACATACATACATATACACATATATGTATGTATGTATAAGATACTTAACCTGTATTATACATATTTGTATATGTATATATCTGTGTGTTTTATTTTTATTTATTTTATTTAACATTTTACAGTCTATGGTTAAGCAGATGGTAACATTTGCAATAAGATAAATATTGTTCGATGATGCATATTTCTGTATACAAAGTGTAATACATTGCTCAAAAAAAATAAAATTCCATCGAGAGTGTGGGAAAAAAAGGGGGGAAACCATCAATAAAATGTCCTCTGTGCTCTCTGGTCTCAAAACATTTGGATAGAAAGAAAAGCTATGCCTGCCTCGAAGAGGCTAGTTCACCAGGGGTGATCTGGATCAATTGAAACATCTTTCAAAGTCATTGCCATGTCTGAAACAGTCCTCAGTTATTTGAGTAATGTGAAGTATGAGGAATTTCTGTGGAAAAATCAACATTTCAAAGGGGTCAGATAATACAAAAACCCCATTCTACTTTAAGTGTGTGTATGGAGGAAGGAAGGACAGTAAAATAAATTAGATTTCTTAAATGAAACTTACTAAGTAACAGTTTTCCTAAGGGGACAAGCAGTAAATGTGAGGACTTCGAGGTTGTCACCAAAGGGAAAGAAAATAAAGTCTTCATATTAACAAACACAACTCTCTTTCATTCTCTCCAAAATCCATTCAGAATCTGCAGGCTGATCTTTCTGACAATCCCTCCCACCCCTAGTGTTTTCCCTCCCTATACGACTGAGCCTGCTGTCTGTTTCTCAATTCTAGGATGACAGTAAAATCCACAGCTTACTGGAGACCCAGTGAAAACTCAGTGCCGTGGCCACAAAACTTGCTGCAATCCACCCAATCATTCGAATATGTAAGTGCTTGGAAGGAGGCAGAGCTGACAGTGATGAGCAGAAAAAGGGCCGCTTGCAAATCTTTGACGGACATGCACATCTCACACGGGTCCTCATGCCCTTTAATTCTGCTTGCAAAACTGGGTGCTCCTTCCTGGTTTCTTAAAAAGCACCAAAATCACAATCAGGCCTTTCCCCCAAGAGGTGCCCCCCCAAACATAAAAGGGGCACACTCATCCAGAAGCGGTGGGAGAGTAGGCAGAAGGAAACAGCAAAATATGGTTTAGAAAATGCTCTGTGCACAATGTGTGTTGTGTGCTCAGGGACACACCCACCCCAGGCCATGGATTCCCTCTATGTGCAAGAACCACAACTGTCCACCCCATCTGCCCCTGTCATGGAATACAGAGATGAAATGTTATCATCCAGGCAGATGCCTCTGCAGCTCTTTACAAGCTATCTGGAAAATCACAGAGATTTTTTTAACTGTCCCATTCCCAAATGTCCCTCCAAAGCATGCTATCAGCAGCCCTGGGAACAAACTGCATATTATAAGGGCCTCTGTGGCTTGCTAAGTGGTCTGCTCAGCTTCTTGCCTGCAACCCAAGTTCCAGCTCCGCCAGACTTCAGGAACAGCCTGCCCTCTTCTGGTCTCCTTGAGCCCAGGGAAGGGCAGAGGCTAGGTGGGCACAACTAGAAGAGGACAGACCCCGAACTCCGGTCAAGATGTGCATACTGCCACTTTGGGATCTAGTAGCTCATAGGGATAGATGTGGGGAAGCGGGGAGAGGAGCAAGGTGAGCAAACAAAATAAAATGCTAATCCAGGAGCAGCAACAGTGTCCAGCAAGGAAGACAAGTAACTACCAGCAAGAGAAGAGTGGGAAAAAAAAAAAAAAAACAGAAAGAAAGAGAGCAGGGATTGGAAAATGAAGAAATTGAGACACTTGGGGTTGGGTGGGGGGATGAACAGTGAGTTTGCAGACGATGAGTTTCCAGAAAAGAAAACAGCTCCACGGCTGAAACTGGAATTCCAAAAGGAATTCCATAAAGAAGATGACACGTCTGCATCCATCTTCCCCACTGCAAACCCTCTGTAGCTAAACTGGGACATCAGAGAATGAGACACTGAAATGAGTATACAGGAGAGGCTGAGGCTGAAGCTGGATGTTCTGCACATCAGAGACCTAAGAAGAAACGTGCCAGCCTGGTCTCCTTCCTTCACTCCCTCCTCTTGTTTCAACAGGTGGCATTGCACCCCAAAGGTATCTCCTAAATCTGAGAAGTGAAAGACGAAGCAAGCCCCATGTGCCCCTCCACAGGCCCACCCTACAGGTTCCTACACTGAGCCAGCAGTACTTGCTCCTGATCAGCCCTCTCCCTCCCAGTAGAACTCAGAATCCAGAAAGAACTTCTAATAGCATTTCTGCCTGTACACATCACTGTAGACTCCAGGAGTTCCAAGGTGGTGCCTCTGAGTGCCCTTCCCTGTAAGAGGCTGCAGGACACTGGAAATGTTCTACCTCTCCGCCAGCAAGCTCACTCCACCCTCTCCCCACAAATGAGGGAATGAGTCTCTCTGCTAGCCACACAGCAAGGTGAAATGCCATCACATCATATCTTGGGGCTGGTTCAGCCCACAGGCACAAAGAGTTGCACTTCAGCAAAGAGGGTCAAAGAGGGTCGAGTCAACCGCAAAGAAGTTTAGCAGTTCAGGAAGCACATGTACAAAGGCAGTCTTCAGTGAGGGTTCCCAAGTGACAAATGACAAAAACAAGCATTCAGCCCTTCAAGAGTCCATGAATCACTTCCCTGGTGTCTGGCACCCTTCAGAGCTAGGCAAATCCTTGAAGGCAAAGGAGCATGATGAAGATGCAGACAGACACACAACCCACCACCATATCACACAGAGCCAAGACCGTAGTGCAGAGCTGGGGACTCTCAACTCCTGACCCTAGCAAGGCAGGCTGCACATGAGAAAAGCATCTCCAGAGCAGATGGGGTCTGGGTAGGAAGACAAGTCAGGAGGTCCCCACCCTGCCAACCAAATGGTTCAGAAAATCTAGGGAAGACAGTTTCACACCCCAAGAGGAAACTCCAAACAAGGTGCCCGTGACAGTGTGAAAACGTGCCCATACAGCTAGTGAAAAGAAGCAGCCCACAAACTGTAGGGACAGACAGTTCGCTAGAAGGGACCATGCCTGGAAACCGGAGGTGGGGAAGAGGTAAAGTCAAGAGGGCACAGAAGTGGAAGGTTAGAGTGGAGGGAGGTGGAAGCAGGAGGCTCAGACATCCAGAGGGAACCGAGACGTTAAGTAAGACTAGGCACCCAAGACAATCTTGATGCAGAGACATGATGGGGAAGCCTGGGACACTCATCCCAGACCCCTCTTAGGCCAAAGCAAAGACAGGACTCAGCTCTCTGCGCCTAACTCAGCAAAGACCGAAGAGAAGCTGCCACGAGAACCACCCGGGATCCGCGGCTGAAAATCTGGCACGATCCACGTACTCACGCAGGCAGCGAGACACCCACACCCACATGCAGAGAACAAGTCGGGCACCTAGCAAGAGTGACAGGGAACAAGAACCCAAGCGGGCTTCGGGAACCCCAAAGCGCCTCCTTGGGAGGTAACTTCCCCAGACCCTAAAGGGGCAACCCTCGGACTCTGGACCGGGCAGCGCACTACCCTGAACCTTCCGTGGGCACACAGGCGCTGTGGGGTGGGCAGGCTAGCGGACGCCCCCGGCTCCAAGGCCAGGGGGCGTGGGTTGGGGCTGCTGCCTCCCGTCCTCCCGTCTTCCCAGCGGGGTGCGCGCCGAAAGGGCATCTTACCAGCGCCCGGGCGGGCAGCGCCCCGCGGCCGGCAGGCTGGTGCGCCCGGGCTTCTCCGGGGCCGCCTCCCCGAGCCCGCGCCAGGGGCCCCCGTCCTCCTCCTCCTCCTCGGCCGCCGCCGCCTCCTCCCCGGGCTGCAGCCGGCTCGGCGGGCAGGTCCCGGCGATCGCGGCGCGGGGCCGGGGCCGGGGGTGGCTGCTCGGCGCCGCCGACCGCTGCGCCCCCGCGGCGCTCGCCGGCCCCCGAGTCGAGGCTGCTGAAATTCCACACGACCAGCGTTTGCAGCAGCAGCACGGTGAGCGCCGCGAGCAGCGCCGAGTGCGAGCGCCGGGCCAGCCTCCGGGCGCACGGCGCCGCCACCATCTTCCGAGCCGGCGGGCGGGCGAGGGAGCCAGGGGACGCGGGGACCCCGGTGCGCTCCGGCCGCCCCCGCGCTCCCCGCGGCTCCCGCGGCCCCGGCTGCCGCTCGGGCTCCCGCTCGGGCCCCGCCGCCGCCTCGGCTCGCCGCTGCTCCTCCTCCTCCTCCTCCTCCTCCTTCGCAGCAGCCGCCGCCGCCTCCACCGCCGCGGCGCGGAGTTTTCAGACGGGCAGGGACCCGGACGTCACCAGGAGGAGGGGAAGGAGGGAGGCGGGAGCGGCGAGGCTGCGGAGCGGGCGCGGGGGGGCGCGCGCGGGGAGAGAGGCGGGAGGGAGGGGCGCGCGCAGCGAGGTCCCCTAGCCCACAGCCCTCAGGGTCGGCGGTGGGCGATTGCAAAGGGGCTGGGGACCCAAGCTGGGGGCAGAGGGCGGAGCCGGGGGCGGAGCAGAGGGAGGAAGGAGGAGGGGGAAGGGAAGGAGGTGGGATGAATCGGAGCCGAAAGACACCCCTGGACCGGAGTGGAAGTGGGGTTTAAATGGAGGGGAAGGGGAGAGGACCTAATTTCCCGGGCAGAAAGAAGACGCGCCCAGAAAATCAGAGAACCTTGGGGCCAGGGCGGGACCGCTCAGATGCAAGGGGAGGTCAGGAAGAGGGGAGTCTTGAGAATCTGCTTTCCATGTGGGCTCTAACTCAGGGCAGAGAGGGGTGCGGGAGGCGCCTTGCCCAAGGTTCTCGACCCGGGACCTGCTGTGGACTGACTGGTAGGTGGAGACCGTGGAGCACTGTTCCGGAGTGGCGGATCCAAGGGAAGGTCCCAGCTCACGCAGCCGGGTATCTGGATCCCTGGCTTGAAGACATGGGGAGGAGGCTTTGAGTGCGTTTCAGGGTTAATCAGCCCAGCGCTGTGAGTGACTCCTGAGTCACATGCCCCTCTTTCCCTAGTGCCAACGATGTACTAAGTACTCTGTGAGTCACTTCTCTGGTCCCCAAGGACTCACAAACTAGGAGACTCCAAATCCAGTTGGCAAGTAAATGGCAGAGGGAGTTTCTCCACCTCCGCAGGCTGCAAGCCCCAGAGTCTGGCCCTGAAGGAGCTGCCCACCTCTTTGCCTCTTTCACTGCCCATTCTGTGGTGGCCTAGGTGGCCGCAGAGGGCTCAGGTCCTGGGAACCGTCTAGTTTTCGAAAAGACTTCTTTCCCACACGGAGTGGTGTGTCGGATGACCTTGAGATGCAACGCCTCCCTGGCCCTGAGCTTTCTCCTCCCACCAAGAGAATTCGGACAGAATGATCCCCAGGAACTCGAGTTTCATCCCCAGCCCTCTCTGACTCAGTCTGTCTGGTCTTTCCCTCCCTTGTCTTCTGGCCCAGCGTTTCCCACACAGCAACACTGAATGGTGAACACACAGGTTGGTGTCAGTGTTTCATCCGGGCTTAGCCCTATGGGACTACAACAGCAGATCAGACCCTCTTTGTGACTTGGGGCCAATGTTCTGCATCTTGTCCACTGTGCTTCTTAGCTTCCTCCTACTTTCTAAAGGGCAGAAAGTGGAGTATATTGAGACTATATCAGAGGAAGAGTAGGCAGTGACAAAAGAATCATTCTATCCACTCCACAAGTGTCCATGAGTACATCCCAAGTGTCAGACACCAGACCAGATATAGGGTACCACGGTAAGGAACACTTCAACCTTACCTTCAGCAGGCTGTGTGATTCAGAGAAGCCAGATGCAGACACAGGTTGTTAGAAGGTAGTGTGATCTAGTTCCCTACCGAGATGTGCAGAAAGCGCTACAGTTTCACAGGAGTGGGGACCAGGACCTTTGTACTGAGTTACATCCTCAACTCTTTTTTATTATTTATTTTGAGACAGGGTCTTGCTAAGTCACTAAATTGCCTACGCAGGCTCCAATTTGGGACTGTCCAGCCTCAGTCACCCAGACTGCTGGGATTTCAGACTTGTATCACCATGTCCGGTTAAAAATGCTTTCTGGACCCAAGGAATTAGCCAGCCTACCTCCATGAACTAGGGGTGGAGAATGCCGGCTCTTAGATTCTAAACCCCGGACTATAGTCACCCTTAGGAGCATCTACAGCCTAGCCATGTTCAGACACGGGGACCTTCCCTTTGGACCCAACAGTGAGGATAAAGACCAGACGCAAGTTTCTAGGGCCACTCTTGGCATCTGTTTATCAGTTGGGAATATTGTGACCTCAAATAATAAGATGCCTATTCTGTCTTAAAAATGGACTTTAGCGGCTCATGCAACTGAGCCTCACCTGAAATCAGTGTAAAGATTTCAGGTGAGGCTTGATCCAGTAACTCAGAACTATCAACTAGGAATCCTTCTCCTTCCATCTCTCCTCTCTGCTGCCCATAGGGCTTATATCATTTGGAGGCATCACAAGATACCTGATGTCAGTTGCTGAATGGCTGGTATTTTTTTTTCCATTTATAACCCAGGAGAAAAAGTATCAATATTTCCCAGAATTCTCCTTAAAGTTTCAAAGATTCTCTGTGATCAAAGCATTTTTAGGTCCTAGGGCACTCCTAAACCAGTCACTTTAGCCAGAAAGATAGAATGTGCTGCTTAGCTTGGCCAAGTTCACACTGTGGTGAAACCAGAGTCCATGCAGCCACTTGAGTGCTCTCTAGGGACCAATACCCAGTGGGACGAAGAGGCAGCTACAGGGAGGCAGACCACCCCACATACCTATCTCACGAGGCTGCACACCCTTGGGCATGTTAACTCCTCTCCTGGGACTGTAGTTTCTTTAATGCTAAATGAGTGGTTGGAGAAGGTGTTCCCAAGAGCCACATGTGACCTCTCCCTCCGTGTCTAACCAGAGCTGCCAGCCCCACTGTCCTGCCCCTGGCCCACCTTTGCTTGGAGTCTCTGCTCCTTTCCTCGCTGAGATGTAACCTCCGCATGACTCATTTTACCATGTCCTTCAGGGCCTTGGCTGTGATTCCACTCCCTCAGGGGCCCTGGGCTTCAGGAGTAAGGTTAAGGATCTGGAGCCTCAAGTCCCTGGAGAAAGAGCAGTGTTTGTTTATCTCGACTCATAAAAATCCATGAAAGAAAGAGGTTTAAAAGCTCCATGAAGGTTATGGATGCTGTAAACAGCTTATGTGAGGTTTTTCAGATGAAAAATCATCCAAGATAGATTATCAGGAGGGTGAGATCCAGGGGTCAACTGGGATCATCGTCCTGAACCTAGATCACAGACAGCACTTCAAACATCTCCCAAGTGGGGAGTGGGGTGAAGACAGGACTAAACAGCACATGGCTTGGAGTAAAGGAGGGGTGCCCTGGATGGGTCTGGAAGGTCTGTCTCCATAGAAGGGGACACAGTTGGTTTGGGGGGCGCTGGAATCACTGGGAGCAGCAGATAATGGGATGTCCTAAATTTGCAGAAGCAACCTCTCAGTATTAGGAAGGGTCCAGCCTTTATTGGGTACAAAGTAAGACCCAGGAGCTTGCTGTGTAGATAGGAAAGAAAGTACTGCCTGAGACTCTGGCAGCTGCCTTGGCCTCAGCAATAAGATTCCTTAGGATTTTTAAAGCTCCTACATGTAGTCACTCAACAAAGATATATGGGACCCTATTATGTGCCATGCACCATGCTGGGCAAGCAAAGTACAGGGATGAAAATGATTCCCTGAGGAACTTTTCTTTGCAGATTTGATTCCTATGCTCGCTTGGTGGAGAGCCAGAGCTGTAAAGAAAGTCCAGCTGATTTGTGGAATTTCCTCCCCACCCCAACCCCAAATCTTGTCTGGTAAGGAGAGAATAAATCAGTGAGCAAGTGATTTTGACCTGATGGATGTGTTAAGCTCTGAGCTCATACTACAGAGAACTCAGAAAGAGAAGAGGGTGCTTGTCCTTGAGGAGCTGTCCAATGAGTCAAGGGACAGGACAGGGACATGGACAGCAGTGGCAGGGCCAGTGTGCCAAGGAGTATGAGCTACATCATCAGTCTTTATTCCAGTTCTGTGGCTTTTCCATGGAGACTTTTGGCATCACTTCCTAACTTTCTCTTTGTCTTAGTTTCTTCATTTATAAAATGAGGTTAAATAATCGAGCCTTCATCTTATTCCTTGGAAGGATTCAGTGACGTGGCCCATATGAATATTTTTTTTCCATAAAACTAGCACATAGTAAGCACTCGGTAAATGTCAGAGGTTATTCATTTTATTATTCACAGTGGGGCATTTATCATTGATGAGTGTCCAGAAGTATCAGAGTGATCAAGAAAGGCCATCTGGAGGCAGAAACACTGACCATAGACCTTGGCCTTGATGGGAGCCTGCAGGTGTCCCCCAGGCCGGGCCTTGTCTTACTCATCTCTGTAGTGCGTGGCACTCTGCAGTGCAGGTTGGCTGTGAGCACTAATTATAGATTGAGGGCCAGGTAGAAGGAGCAGGGGGCTCTTTGATGAGGAGCACAGTTCACCGGGGTGTTTAGAAGCCACATACAGACCACATCTTAGCTTCTTTTTCCACATGTGATTTTTCAAGCAGTTTAACATCTCTGAACCTCTATTTCTCCACTGGAGAAGGCACAGGAAAATAAGGTGTCTCTCTGAATTCTGCTGTGGAGGGGGGCAGGGTATTGTAGACAACAGGGCATCATCTGTTTTATATGTGTGAGGGCGTTGGCCAGTGGCAGTATGGAAGCAGCTGCCTGGTTTCAGGCTGGTCTGTAAAGAAATGGTCTTTGCCTGGCCTGGGCCACAGTTCCTGTAACCCCAGCACAGTTGGGGGCTGAGGTAGGAGAGCCACAAATTTGAGCCCACCTGAGGATATAGATCACTACAAAGACCTTAGGTTCAATTCCCAGACTGAAAAGAAAGGAGAGAAGGAAGGAAGGGAGGGAAGGGGGGGAGTAAGCAAGTGACAGAAGGAGGGAGGAAGGAGGAAGAAGGGAAGGAAGAAAGATAGACACCCCTCCCCTGAGGCCCTGCTGCTGTGGGGTACCAGGACACTAGGGCTCCAGGGCCACCAGAGAAATAGAGCTTGACATACGTCTTTGTGCATTTAAATAAACTTCAGACTAAGATTAAATTTAGTGAAATGTATTCTTTTTTTGTTTTCATCTCAATCATGTGGCTGTTTCTGGTTGGTTTATTAGAGTCTGTTTTCACCCAAACTTGCCCTTCTGCCCTGACTTTGTACTTAAAAGAACTTTATGAAACTCCCCTTCAGTTTCACTTCTGTGTGAAGACAGAAATTTTAGACAGGTGGCTCACCTGTTTCCGAGCATCTGCTTGGGCGCTGTGCTCAGAACCCTTTCCACCCCCACCCTAGGAATCTTGGACAGCAGCAAGTGCCTGCACGCTCTAAGACTCCAAGGCATGCCAAGGTCGGAGGAGCCAGGATGCCAAAGGTCCCAGCAGTCTCTGCCGGCACACCAGCTGTAGTCAGGCATCACCTGTTTCCCGCCCCCAACCACCCAAGGGCAGGAAGTGGCCTCTGACCGGCCCACAGGTGTAGACACCCGCCAGACGCCCTGCTGTGTCTGCAGAACCGCAGGCATTCAGGCGAGTCACCTACTCAGCGGATCAGCAGAGGGAGCTCTAGGTAGCAAATAACTTTCCTCTGACAGCAGTTTCCTGTAGAAAGGAGCCGCAGCGTGAGGAAAAGCTGGGGTCCTAGGCGGAGCCATCCCGTGTGTCAAAGGAAAACCTCACCGACTTGCAGAGATGGGGTGGTGGAGGGTGCTGGAGAGCAGAGGGGAAAGGAAGGGACACCAGATGCAGAAACTCAGAAACCCTGAGGCTGCGCGAGGGATGAGCTGACCGTCTGAACCACACCTTGAGATCTCAACAGCCTTCACGGGACCCTCCAGTCCCTCTGACGTGTGGAGATAAGCACACTCCGGGCCCACGTCTCACGTTAGATAGGCAGATATTTTCATCTTTAAAGTTTATTGTGTGCTGGATGGGACATGTTCCAAGCTTCTGTTGAGGCCATTGATAAACACAGCGGTGACAATAAGGATAAGGGCAGTGAGGAGAGATGGTGTTTAATGAGTTCTTACCCCATGCTCCACCTTACACTGCAGACTTTAAGAAATCACATTTGCTAAATATTTATTAACCGACTGGATAGCTCAGACAAGGTTCAGGATGCGAATTCATGGGAATATGACCAAGAATCAGATGCACAAGGTCCTTGCTGTCCCGGAGCTTGCATTCTGGTGGGTAGAAGAACCAAGACAAGTAAACAAATATGTAAACAAGTAGTAACAGAAAACCAAGAGAGTGGTGAGGGAAATAGAGTGTCTGCTCTAGTGATAGAACAGGACCAGTTTCAGCAGGCTGGTCAGGGAAGACCTCACCCCGGCCAGGACACTGGGATCCTGGATGACCTTCACGTGACAGGCAGCTGTTGGAGGAGTCTGATTCCACGTGCACATCAAGTGTCACCCGTTGGCTGAACAAATAACTCGATCTGTTTTTTCCAGATGTGTATAATTACTATCGGAATCTAGAAATGAAAAATGCTGCTGAATTCAGTGCAGTTCCTTTGTCACTAGGGGTTTTCTCAAGCAACAATTAATGAACACTTGACTGTTGGTGTGTGTGGGTGTAGCAGGGTCTGAGGCAGCTGAGTTCAGAGAAAAGTTCAAGAAGGAAACAGTTCAAACACACTACCCTGACCAAAAAGGAATTCAACGCAAATGACATATTAAATCTTAACATTGTTTTGTCCAAATAGCCTTTATTTTATTCTCTCTGATCTCTTCAGCTGCTCCAGTATCCTCTGTCACAGAAGCTGCCCTTTAACCCCATGTCTTCACATTATCAAGCTTGGCCCCAAAAACGCTAACCCACACTGCCCCGACTGTAACCCCTGCTCTGCACCTCAGGCTCAATCCGTTGCTACTTCCTTCAGTATCTCTCAAATCTCTGTCAGTGCACACTCAAGGAGTCAGTTCTGAACCGGCTAAAGGAAAACAGAAATATATTGGAAGGCCATTTGATATGCCACAGTCTGGTAGTCATCTATCAAATATTCATTCTTCCTTTCTCGTTTGATAAAGCATTCTGATTTTATGTGAAGTTTTGGAGTGATAACGTGCCCAAGTGAAAGTAATGGCTCCCAGCCTTCCTGTAGTTAGGAGTGATTTAAGAAAGGATAGCAGATACCCTTGGTGGAGCTCCCAAGAGCCCTTTCTGGGGGAGGTGCTAAATAAGTTCAGGCGAGTTTCCTTTGCCTCTTGTCATTCCCGTTCTTTTCACTTGGAATGTAGAAAAAATAGCTGGAAGTCCAGCAGCTATCTTGCAAATAGGGTCAGAGCTAGAGGTAAGGAGCCAGAAAGATAGAAACAACCTGGGTCCCCAATGCCTTTATAAATCTGCTTTACCTTTTCCTCACATTCTTTCTTCATGCAGACCGACTTCGTCCTCTCTTGAACATGAAAGAAGGATGCTCATTTTACAACACTGCCTTCGTTTTTCATTCCGCCTGGAGCACTCATCACCCAGGTATCTACATTGCTCCCGTCCCTGCCTTGTCAAAGCAGAAACATCACCTCTCACATAAGCCATTCCTAGCTGACCAGATGTAGCCAGCACTGCCAACCACCTTTACTGTGTTGTGGTGTTTACTGCACCACATCCCTCCTTCTGTACATACATCACCTCCACCTCTCATGGTTTCTGTTGCTCTCTCCCACTAGATTGCATATTACATGGGGGCAGGAGCCCCTCTGCCGTGCATACTGCACCACCTTGGCACTACTGACAGGGTTTGTTTGATTTTGCTGAACCATGTGAATCGCATTCTCAGCCACAAGTGAAATGCAGCTCAGCACAGGGTGTGCATGGTCCTGGCTTGAGTCACTGCTCACCCAGGGCCATCAGATGTGTGGTCATATGAGAAAGTCACAAGAGTGATAGAGAGCGCATTAGCCATGAATGTGGTGGCACAAACAGTAAGGGGTGCCAGCCTAGCCACAGAGGTCAGGTACAGGGCCATATCCAGAAAAAGATTATAAATTCAAATCTTGTGTCTGCTTCTAACCAACTCTGGGATCTTGGACAAGTAGTTTTATGTTTGTGTTTCTTTTTCACCTCCAAAAGCTGGGGGAGAATGTACCCTCACCTAAGGCTGTCATGGGAATTGATAAATAAATTCATGTTTAAAAAAATGTTTGCAGTAGTGCTGAGCACATGATAACACCAAGTGCAAAAACAGAAAACTATTAGAAAAACAATGAGAACTTGATAAAGTAAATACATGTATGTTTGAAGAAATCAATACACTTATTTTTCATAGCAGGTAGATAAATAGAAATAAAAATAAGTAAGGACATGGAAAAATTGCGTAGTGCAATCTACAAACTCAATTCAATAGATTCTTAAAGAAACATACCTGAAAAGAAAATAAATACTATTTTCATAAGATTTCATGAAACTTACTATATATATGAAAGTAAAGAAAACTTCAACCAATGAAAGGAAATTTTTCTCAAGTTCCCTCTGATCATAATTTAATATTAGAAATGCTTCATTATTTCATTTATTTTTAATAACTTAAGAATTGAGAACCACAATCTTAGACAATAAAATGCAATCTTTTAAAAAGCAATAAATGAGAGAACATTTTTATACTAAAATCTATAGAAGACAACAAAAGCTGTAGTTACAAGAAAATTAATAGACTGCAATACATTCATTATAAAGATGACTAATAAAACAATAAAGGAACTTGTTATAAACACAAGAGGTTAAAATAACAACAAAGTAAACTAAAAAGAATTCCAGAGAGGAAATTAATTATAGAAACTATATTTAATGGAATAGGAAGCATAAATAGTAGAAAAGAAAATAAACTCAAAATTTCTTTTATTTCCTCGGCAGTGGTAACATTTGAACTCAGGACTTTGCATGGGTTCTAGCACTAAGCTACACTCCAAGACCCCACAAATTTTAAAATATCAGACTAAACCTCTAACAAATCTGATTTAAAAAAAATGAAAATATAATTATATGAAAAAGAAACCTATCAAAATTACAGAAGAGAAGGAAGTAGAGAAAATATCACATGCAGTTCTATGGCAGTACCTCTGATAACCTAGATTAAATGCCTGATTTCTTAAAAACAGTATAAAACTGATCCATGAAAAGGTAGAAAACTTACAGAAATCAGTTACTAAAAAGAAATGAAAGATTTATCACTGAAAAAGATCCTCATAACAGAGAAGTTGGCAGTCGAGCTGCGCATAACTTTATGTCAAAAAGCTTGCTCCACCGGTATTTAAACAATTTCCAGTCGTATTCAGTGGTTCTCAGACTTGACTGCATGACAGAAGCACCCTGCAGGTCTTTAAAAGCTGATGATGTCCAAGCTTTCCCACGAGACATTCCTATTCCATCAGTCTGTGGTGTGACAGACACTAACATCATAAGACAGCTCTCCAGGTGACTCTCACGTGCAAGCTAAGACTTCTGTCTTAAAAAGTAATAGAGAGTTTTTTAATTATTTAAAGATAGAGTTCTCATAAAGACAGCATCAGAAAAAACTATGAATAAATTTTTTTATGAATAAAGCAAATCTCTTTGTTAATCTATGAGCATAGAAGGAATAATATAGTACAACCAAATAGAGTTTATTCTAAGACTCAAGGCTTTTAGAATTAGTTGTAGTATCAACATAACTCATTAATTCTATCAGAGTACTGAAGATGAAAGTGAGAAGTCATTTGCTTACATTTGGTAGTCCTCCCTAATGAAACACCAAAATATATTTTACATATGTATTTTAAATATATACATTACATGGTTATAAATCTAAGATAATCACCTAAATGTAATGAAGGCTATTAAACAAATAAAAATTATTCAAAATGGGAAAATTAGAGCATTTAAATAATTACATAAGTTCTTGTAAATACATTAAGAAAACAAAATACTCTGTGTAAACACTAGAAAAGAAAAACTAAATCTTCCTGCTAGTGGTTTGCTTATGTAATAAGGAATAGACTCTAGTTTAAAAACAACCTTACTAGAATCAATAAAAGTATTTGGGAGGTAACTATTAACAATCTTTCTTAATGGGGAAGGAACCAAGAGATAGAAGAAAGAGGGAGGGAGAGAGGAAAAAGGGAAGTAAAAGGAATTAAGATATGTTATATACATGTACTGACTCCCCCTGATGAGTACTGATAGAAATAAAAATTTAAAAAGATAAAGGCTTTAAAAAAATAACCTCTTTTAATACTAGTGATAAGGACCTTGAAGTGGATAAGAGGAGAATGTTCTAGTTGTGATAACATAGATATAAAGCAAGATATAAAATGAAGTGGGAAACTACTTAAGAAGAAAGGCTCAGGAATTATGGAAAGAAAGCTATTTTTAAAATAAATTCAAAATCTCATTGAATTTCATAAAACAATATTCATACAAATGGAAATAAATGGTATTTCTACATAAATAAATGGTATTATATACATCTACAGTGGGAAGATGTATATAAAGTATAAATATTACAAAAGTTTATAAAATAAATTTAAAATCCCAGTATCAATTAAGGTAAAATATCAACAGTTCACATTTATTGGTGGGGGAAGGAAAGTGGGAGATTGGATTCAACAAATTTAACAAATGAAATAGGAAATGCCCCAGAATAGCCCAAAATAAACATATACATACATATGCATAAATATACATGAGGTAGGTATGGTAGGTATATTTGTGCATATCTGTCTATCTATCTATCTATCTATCTATCTATCTATATATCAGAATATTCCATAAAGTAAAAAAATAAATAGATACAAAGTATGGTGTGGTTGTTTTAGGAATAGAAACTGCATTCTATGCAGTTGATAAATTATATTCTCTGTAAGAGGACTCAAAGACAGTATTTGAATCCTGTAGGGAAATGTGGTTTATTTGAAGTACAGTGCTAGTTCAACTGATTTTCCATTGGAAGAAAATAATACTGGGTTCCTGTCTTATACTCTGTACACAAAAAATTCCACATGGATTAAAGACTTGCACATGGGTATAGAACAAAATGGAACAATGAAAATTTTAGAGGACAGACTGTGGGGAGAGAAAGAAAAAAGCAAAAGCAGCTCTTTAGGAATAAACTAGAATGGGAGGTGATCAGGAGAAAGAAGACAATTTTGACCAAATCAAGCCTTACAAGCTGAAAGAGGAGAAGAAAGAATTCTAACATACTGAAAATATTAGTGACACACTGAACTACTACTCAAAAAGAGTAAACATGTAAAGAAATAACATCCTGATCAACACTATCATATGGGTAAGTCTCAAAAACCTCATTATGCTAAGGAAAGGAGCCAGACACAGAAGACCACACAACATGTGATTTTATTCATGTGAAAAGTCCAGAATAGGCAATCTATTGAGACAGACAGTAAATTAGTGGTTGCCAGGGGCCTATGTGAGGGGAATATGAGAGGTAACTGCTAATGGGTATGTGGTTTTTTTTGGGGGGATGGAAATGTTCTAAAATTAAATTGAAGTAATGGTTATATAGCTCTGTAAATACAGTAAAACAGGTGAATTTTTTTATCATATGTGAGTTAGATCTTAATAAAGCCATTAAAATATGAATGCCACCATGTCTACATTTGTTTATTGACTATGCAAAACACAGGTCATCCTACTTTACCAAGGATGGACATGCAAATTTCTCTTTTCTGGAGCTGTCACATACCCTTTCAAGTAGGTCAGTTGTCAGAAATCTAAATGGGAAATCAACAAACTGCCACCACTTAATGCTTCAAGGGTAGGTACACATGAGTGCCTCAGCAAAAGGTGTTCTGTGATTGTAACACCATCTCCAGGGGGCAGATCTCATTGGGTTCATTCTTGGTCCTAGTACGACTTACTCCTGTGTGGCATGTGACCTCCGTTTCCTTATCTGTAAGACGTGGAGAAGGTTATTGTGAGAAAAATGAAGTGATGTCTCTAAATAATTTAGTCAATCTCCACAACTCAGAGGCCTCTCAGTAAATATGTCTGTGATGAGATGCTGTTAGTGGTGGTAATTAAGACTGGCCAAGAAAAAATCAGAGGAATCTTCTGGGATATATTTATTTTTACTTATTAGGTCTCTTATTTTCATGCATATATACGCATAATATTATATATTTGCATACGTATACATTTTATTTTGAAATCCACATTATTATAGTATCTGTGGTGAGTTGTCATTTAACAAATTAGTTACGTAAAGTTCCACAATTGCTAGATAGAGAGAAATTCCTGGCTGCTCGCAACGTCATTTACAAACTGAATAAAAGTAAATACTCTCTAAAATTTCTCTAAGTGGACCAGGGATAGACTAAATGTCTTTTAGGCTTGTCCCTTATGTTCCTTTCAATGACAATGGAGACACCTCTCAGAAGTTGGCTTTAGCAGAAACTTTCTGCTCCTGATATGTTACAGTGATACCAAAGAAAGAGATTACTGTAAACCAACACAGCCATTAAAAAAAAAAAAAGGAAACCACTAACTTTTTTCGAGCAAAGAAGAAAATGTGTTTGTCTGTAAACTACAAAGTATTTGTTTAAAAATTGTGCCAGATAAGGGACATTTTGAGGTGCTGGAAATGACCTATACTTTGGTCTGGTTATATATGTGTATAGATTAGTTGAACTTTACACATAACGTGTATACATTACTCACTTTGTGTATTTTATATCTCTTTGAGAAAGAGAGAGAGAGATTGAAATATGACACAAGAAAACACTAAAAAGTCCTCTCTTCCAAGGATAATCATAGCCACTTTGGAGTAGCAAGACATCAGACACAGTTTGACTTTGAACAATATTACCTATCCGGTTAGGTAAATTATGGCAGATCCATAAATTAGAATATTTATACAGCAATATTTATACAGCTGTGCTATAAAGTGCCACAAAAAATCTGTGGACGAAATCATCATACATAATTTTACTAAACTATGCATTGAAAAATAACAAGAGGGAAATACCTCAGATTTTAATACTATCTTTGGGCAATGAATCCATGGATGATTTTGTTTCCTTCTTTCAAGTTTAATGCATCTGTAAGAAATGTGTTTAACTTTAATAATTGTATAAACATCATTAATATTTTTGAGTTTGCAATAGAAGAAGGCAAACATTAGGCCAGGAATCAATCTTATGGTGATTAATAGCATGGGATGCTTGTGACCACAGACTTGCGGTCTGATGCCAGTTTTTCTGCTTTAAAAGGGCAGTCATTCCCATGGCTAAAACCAATTTCCTAAGGAGATCACCATCAGGCTTGTCATTACAGCTCAGTTGCAGCTTCTGTCTTACAGTTTTGAGATGTACCTCCTGGTCAGAAAATAGCCAGCTCTGTCCTACCAATTAAGGATTTCTCCTTCATCACCAGAATAAACTCTCCAGGTAACAAGCACTTCCAGCAAGCTTCTGTGCAGCCAGCCCTAGACAAAAAGGTTGCAACTAAGTTTTCATCTCCTAGGATGAGATCATGTCAACATACATAATTCAGAGGAGGCTCCTTAGTACCTACATTTGTGAAAGTTCCAAGTCTACTTCTAACTCTTTAACTCCTAAGTAAAGATTCATGTTTTGGGAGGAGGAACTTGGAGGATTTTGGGTCTGATCTTTGAACAAGACTGTCAAATTAAGATACATCCTGGCAGCATTAAATAACCTCCTTTCAGCTCTTCTTTAATCATCCCACTCATTAAGTTATTAAGTATTTTTTGATTACCAGACCTTGTGCTAAATTCATTTTTCCTTTCCTTTCTCTTCTTTTCTTTTTCTTCCTCTCTTCTCCTCCTCTCCTCTTCTTCTCCTTCTCCTTTTTCTTCTTTTGGCAGTACTGAAGATTGAACCCAGGGTCATTACACTAAGCTACATCGCTATCCCTTTTTATTTTTTAAGTTTGAGAAAGGTTCTTGCTAGGCCACCAAATTGCCTGGGCTGGACTCAAACTCCATGAGCCTCTCAGAATGCTGGAATCACAGACCTGTAGTACCAGACCCAATTTAAACCCCAGTATTTTTAAGCTCACACCATGGTTTCGTGCATGCTGAATTTGATCCATTGATAATGCTCTGCTGGAAAAAAATTCTGGAACGATATCCAAACTCAGATGAAAAGAGCAGTGATCAATTAGTAATATCTGCCATTATTGTGGAAGCAGGAATGGTGGCATTTTTGCCATGCATTTTTCATGCCTGCCAGATTTTTTCTGTTTCTGCCAGGTCAGTGATAGTCATTTGAGCTTTGACAAATGCCTTGTCCCATACAGATGGAAGGAGCCTAATTTATACCCACATTAACATCCCTGGGGATGTGCCAACAGAAGAAGAAAAAAGAGAATAAATGTGTATTGGGCATTGCTACCTTCTATACCCTGCATGGTTCTCTTTACAAATGCCATGCCATGTGGTCATTAGGATGTTCCCTTGAGTACATCCTATTCCTTTGGGGATATACATTTTCATCTCCTTTTTGCATCTAAGGACCTAGTTTAAGAAGTTAAATAACCTTACAAAGTCTCACAAACAGCCACACAAGAACTACTCTTCTCTCCAATGAGCAACCCAGACTTAATGTGGAACCAAATTAGGTAAGACAGCAACCCCTCCTTTTCGGAAGGCCATAGAACTCATTCCACTAATTTTTGATAATTACTTTAGCTTAATGGGTCTCTTTGGGGAAAGTAGTCAACCCAGTTTACTCATTGAGACAAAACGAGGCATAGTATGTTCCCCTTTCTGCCCACTGCCATGTAGACAAATTGCTTAGTGTCTTTTGGTAAGGTGGGACTCATGTCATCCAAGCAGCAAGACTAGAGAGATGTGATCCTATCTACAAATGCATATTCTATGGATAAGCCTCCACAAATGCAGCTGACCCTCTTTTTTCAGACTGGTTCAAATGTCTGTGATTATTTGGTGGACTAGCCATCATCCCATAAAATTATGTATAATTACAAATTTACTATGTGCCAATTGCTTGCTAAGGGCTCCAGCTGCACTACTGCATTGTATCCACAGACTATCCTTGTAACAAAGGTGCCCTAGTGTTCTTGATTAGACCATGAGAAACACGAAATTTAAGGATCAAGTAACAGTCAAAGTTGCATAACTAGTAAGGTAGAGATAAGACTTCAACCTAGGCCATCAGACTGATTTACCTCCAATTTAAACAGTTTAATCAGCTTTTGGTTCTTATCAGTTTCCAGTATGTCTTCCCTAGTGGGAAGCAAGCTCTGAGACACAGGCTTGAGTGGAAGCAATGTATTTGACTGGAGATCCCAGGACATACCAGGAGGGAAGTGGGAAATGAGACTGAGAAGGAAGGAAGCATATCTCATCATGCAAGTTACCACCATGGAAAAAGAGTCCATTGTCACTTGGAAAACTCTAGGTAGCACCACAGAAAAACTGTCCTGGTGGCAAGGAGGTTGAGGTATTCATATACCAGTTTGCACAGTTATTAGTCAAGGTCTGTTCTCAATGGACAGGAATTCTCTGCTACCTCAAATCTGCTATACATGTGGTAGAGTGGACCGAGATGGCCAGAAAAATGGACAAAGGGCTGTAGGACAGAAAGTGGCTGCCAGGGAGCTGGTACAGAAGCATCAGATCCAGGAAATGTGATTGGGGAAACAACTGTCCAGTGACTTCCTCCACTTTCTTTTCTCTTTTTAAAATAATTTAAAAAAAGTCTCATTGAGGTACAAATCACACTCCACAGCATTTACCAGTTTTAAGTAGAAAATTTTATCAAATTTACTGAGTTGTATGACTAGCCAATTTGTTCTATTTTTAGAGCATTTTGTCACCGGAATACCACATAACTATTTGCAGTTAGTTCCCAATTCCATTCCCAGCCCTGGGTGACCACTAACCTCCAGCTGTCTCTTAGTATGCTCTAGGACTTGATTCCAGGAAACCCCCACCCCACACCCCACCTCTATTGATAGTCAAATCTATGATTGCTCAAGTCCCTTATATAAAATGGTGTTGTGTTTGCATATAATTTACATACATTCACCCAGTACACTTTAAATCACCTCCAGATAACTTATAATAGCAAATGTAATGTAAATGCTATATTAATAGTTGCTATTCTTTAAAATTTGTACTTCGTTTTGAGGTAGTGGGAATTTGAACCCAGGGCCTTCATACTAAGCTACATCCCTGCTTTTATTTTCTGTAGTTATTGCTTGCTTGTTTTTGCTTTTTTTGTGTGTAGCAGGGACTCAGTAAGTACTGAATTGCCCAGGCTGGGCTCAAACTTGCAATCTTCCCGCCTCAGTCTCCCAGCTTGCTGGAATTTACAGGCATGCTCACCAAACTCAGATTTTTTGCAGGGAGGGAACCAGGAATCAAATGCAGGACCTTGTGCTTGCCAGGTAAGCACCTGTGCCACTGAGCTATGTCACTGGCCTTTAGATTGTTTTTGATTATTGGATTTTTTCCAAGTGTTTTCTATCCAAGGTTAGTTGAATCTGAAGGTTCCCATCTTAAAGATACAGAGGTTAATGTGATTTTTTTCTCAAATCCTTCAGAAAAGGATTCACCTTTTCTGGACTTTTTGTTTAAATGGGATCATATGATATGTGGTCTTCTGTATAAATAAGACAATTCCTTTCCTAATGGCTCAAGTTGCCCAAAAGAATTAAAAGAAAGATGGGCTCAATCAAGGAATGGATAAAAAAGATGTGGTATTTTTATACAATGGAGTACTACTCAGCTATTAAGAAAGATTGCATTGAGATTTTTGTAAGTAAATGGTCACAACTTGAGACCATACTCATAAGGGAGATAAATCAAACCCACATGTGTAAATACCGTATTGTCTCCCTAGTGTAAGAAATGGAAAAGTATATATGATCCAAAATCTATAATAAATACTATGTAAGAGTAAAAAACAGCTCAAAGAGCAAAAGTAATTGGAAGGGAAAAGGTGGAAAGAGAAAAGGAAAGAGGAAAAGATATAAACCTGTATATATGTATATGTAAGATAACTAAAATGAACACACTGCTGAATGTATTCGTTATTGAGAAAGAACAATTAATATTCATATGATTAGATCAATTTTACATGTCTATATCTGTTAATGTAAATAACCATTTTAAAGATAACAATACACAATATTGCAACCATTGTCAAGTTTCTATCATCCGGTTTTGTAAACCTGCAATGTTACTGTTGTGTATTTACTCTAGTCGTTTGTTTGTCTCTTTTGCTTGTTGTCTTTGTTATATATGTCTTTTTTCTTTTTTTTTCTTTGCTTAAATAAAAAATAAATAAAAGAAAGATGGGCAACTTTCTAGCAAATAACTTCTCTACAAGATAGGTAGAGACATTCTAGACAACATGAATAATGGTTGCATTACAACTGACAGTTAAGAGATGCCTCAGTGGTAGCCCTGGAGGCCCTTCTTCCCCAGGATGCATTTACGTCTATGTATTTTAGAGGCATCCTTTCAACATAACGGACTAGTAGGTAAAAGGTGTGGGTTAAGAGGCTTTGATGCCCATTAGCCTATATACATCAACACTGCAACTAATGAGGGGGCTTGGGAGGCCCTGTCTTACTCAACAGATCCAACAGCCTCTGGTAGTCTTGGGAGCTACAGAGGTCAGCCTTTGGGAAGGATTGATGTGCAGATGGATCTTGGTTTCATATTTCACTTGCTATCCCTTCCTGGTTTTCTTAGAAGTTAATACAATAAAAAAGAATTTGATGGAAAGCAACAAGATTAGACAGTCAGCTGGTCAACCACAGTGAGAATCCTGCAGAGCTGCCATCCTGGTGTCTGAAGCCTCCTGCTATGCACTCTTGGTGTCCACTGGGTAAACTGATTACAGTTTCCCAGGCATTAAGGCATGATTTACTCATAAGTGCCTGTGGTTCCAAGCACCACTGAATGCAAATGGTTTATGATGTCAAGGTCGTTGTCACTGTTTTGCCCAAAGCAGACTCTATCCTTGCTGGGGAAGGTTAATTTCTTCAAGCAACTCTGGCTCCTTGGTGCTGGACCAGTTGCAAAGGAGAAGGCATCCTGGTCATGTGCTGATCAAAAATGTCTTTTCTCCTGTGCACTATGAATGAATTGAAAATTCTACTCTAGCACAAATAACTGCCTGAAATAGCAACATTATCATTGGTATCATTGGTATCACTGGAATGGTGGCTAGACCTTGGACCTATGATCACCACATCTGGGTACCTGACCTTGAACCCGGAATTCAATAAAGAGGAGCAGCAAATGAACAGCTAGAAGAGAACTGTCTGGGTCCAGAGGTGGTGGTAGAGAGGTAGACATCCCTCCTGTCTCCACTAGGACAGTCCCACGTCCTGGCCCAGACACAGTCTCATCCAGGGTGTGGCCTAGATTAGAAGAGAAAAGTTTATCCTAAAGATCCCTTTAACATGGCTTTCTTATCTCTCTTTGATCCAACCCTCTTTTACACACACACACATACACACACACACGCACACACACACACACCAGGAGCCAAATAACTTGAATTCTACACCTCTGGATAAGACAATTCACTTCTCTAAATGTGGCTCCCCCAAACATTAATGCTTTAGCCACACGTTCTTGAAGTTCTAGAATTTATAATACCTTGATTTTAGTTGAGAAGAATAGGCCAGCTGTGTGGTGTGATCTTAGAAATCCCTACCTCACTTTGTGAATGTGTACCTTAGGATTTGCAAACTCATACCTATACGTTGTACAGCTAGAGTTTACTGCTGTAGTGCGAGAATGAGGATTCTTCCCCAGAGTGACTGCATGAACAGTAACCTCTGAAATAAATAGATGCTTGGTATGAAGTCATAGGTGAGCATTAACACCCACCAACTCTCCTCCCTATTGCCTATAGTAGTGTCTCAAATTCCACCACTAGAAATGTCTTCCTTTGGATCCTCAGAAATTATCAATGTTCAGAGACTCCAGTAACATGCAGGTATCCCTGAGAGGTTGTTCCATATATAAAACTGTGCAACCAGTTTTTAGAGGATGTCCTTATACCCACCGCAAAGTCATAGCACATGAATACATTCCTCTGTCTAACCCACTGATCCGTAAGAGACTCAATGAAAGACAAATTTTATACTGACTTTCCTGGGAGATAGAGGAGATGCTGTCATTGCCTCCTACAGGCCAAAAGGTCCTGCTAATTTGTTGATGGAGTGGTGCATCACTTCAGGCAACACTTGGGCTAATGCAGACTCAGGACAATGTGTGTGCTGCTGGGCCCTGGATTACCAGTTCGGTTTAAAGGATGAGAATAATATGAGAGTTCAAGTACCTAAGGCTGCCATAATTTCACCCACAACTTCATTAAAAGCAGAATTTCTTAACACAGTTTGCCTGTTATTATAAGATTACATTCATTGACATCTATGGCCACAATACTAAAAGATGAACAGAGACAGAAAGAGATAAACATTAGATGGGGAAAAAGAAGAAAAATGGAGGTGGGGATGAGGGACAGAAAAAAATACAGAGAAAAGGAATGGGAAGGAATGAGAGGGAGAGAGACAAAAGAGACAGACAGAGACAGAGACAGAGAGAGACAGAGAGAGCAATGAAAGCAGAAGAAATAAGAGAGATGGAAAGACCATGACAGACAGGGTGACAGACCTAGAGGA
This sequence comes from Dasyprocta punctata, assembly GCA_004363535.1. Lineage (NCBI taxonomy): Eukaryota > Metazoa > Chordata > Mammalia > Rodentia > Dasyproctidae > Dasyprocta > Dasyprocta punctata. The sequence goes on along the minus strand of RJWM01000142.1, from coordinate 140,177 downwards.
GGGCCAAAACTGGGAGAATCAGAAACAGTCAGAGATAAAACAGAAAAGAATAGAAAGAAAGAAGAAAAAGAGAGAGAAAGAAAGAAAAGAAGAATTGGAGCAAGCAATGGAAGAAAAAAAGTGAAAAAAAAATAGGGATCAAAAAGGGCAGAAAAAGTAGTGGAGAGTGAAAGAGAATGGAAATGAACAATCCAGGTTTGCTCCAACAACAACGCCTCTGGGTACCTTCAGGGTTTTTAAATTCAGCACAATTGGTATCTGATGCTAGATATTTCCTTGTCTTGGGGAACTGTCCTGTGCACTCAGGGTGTTCGGACATTCCCTGGGCTCTACCTATTAGATGCTGGTACCACCACTTCACCTGAGCTGTGACAATAAAAAATGTATCCAGAACTTTTACAAAATATCCCTTGTGTGTAAAATCACCTTCAACTGAGAATCGCTGAGTTAAGGGGGTACAATCCCTTCATGCCTCTCTGGGCTCAGATTGCATATATATCCAGGGAAATGGAGGGCTCACAAGGGAGGATATTTAAAGCCCATTTTCCAGGAGCACTAATTGTCCCTGATGGTAATTTAAAGCATTATTTTTATATTAAAACAAATGTAGATATATTATAGAGTAGAATCCCAAATTTAAGGCTGGAAAGAAATTTCATGTTTGAGACAGGGTGATTTTGGCCACACTCCCAGAATGCTTGGCAGGTATACATTTACATTTCTCTGCCTTGGAGGAAGCTAATAATAGCTACCAATTATTGAGTGCTTACCACATATTGGGGAGTTTAGGGTTGTTTCCCATTTGATCCTCACACCATGTCTCTTGTTAGCTCCATTTTGCAGATGAGGAAATTGAGGTCCACAAAGATCATGAAACCCAATGCAGGACCCGAAGTTGCTCAGTGATGAAGCTGGCATTAGAGCCAAAGTTTGTCTTATGGTGTGTCTTCTTCAAGAGCTTCTGAGAAAAAGTTTACAGAAAGGTGAGCAGTGATGGACTACCCATGCCAACACCCTGCTGCAGGTAGGCGAGGTGATTTCAGGCACTGCTGAAAGCTGTAATCATTTTTTTTGTGTGGGGTTTGAACCCAGGACCATTGCACAGAATTGTGTTCCCATAGGGTCTTTCTATTTTTCTATTTTGTGACATGGTCACTATGCTGATAAATTTCCCAGACTGTAGTCAAATTTGAGATCCTACTGCCTTAGCCTGTCAGAGTCCTGGGATTCAAGGGATGTGTCATCATGCCCACCTGAAACTGATGAACTCTGAACCCTATCTGGGTGGACAGGAAAGGCTAAGGGCAATTGAGAAGCTGAATGCTGAAAATGAAGATTCTCAAAAGGAGGCTTACCATTCAACAGGAAATAACAAGTCAGCTTGGTGGCCTCCACTTAAGACCTCAAGTCTTCCCTGAGACCCTCCTGAGTCCCCTACAATCCCCAGGGGGTACATTCCTCAAGGATGTTCTCTACTTAGCCTGGGACCTACAGATTCATGAGCAGTGCCTATGGCAACAGTAACAGTGTGGACCAGTGTTTCCCAGACTTCACTCATTAGGGGCTATCTAACCAGTCTTCTGCCCCTAGGTACCACTGTTACTCTGATTTGCACCTACTTCATTTCTCTAATGAACTCAGTCTTTTTAGATGAGGTGGATCATGACAGAAATCAGTGCAACAAAAGTGAGCAAGGCCACTACATTCCAACTGGTTAGCCAGTGTTATGGTTTAGATCTAGAATTTCCCATCCCCCCAAAAAGCCCCATGCTCAAAAGTAAGGCTTTTGGGTGGTAACAGATCATAAAGAAACTCTGGCTGTGCTAAATATGCTACGAGGAGATAAGGTCTGGCTAGAAGAGGCAGGTCACCTAGAAGGTAGATACTTCCCTCCTTGGCTCCTCCCTTTGCTCTCTACTTCCTGACCTCCATGATGTGAGCAGCTTTCCTCCAGCAGGCCATGCCACTAGGCCATTTCTGCCTCAGAGCCTACTGACTTCCAAAATAACCTTTTCCTCCCTTACATAAGTTGTGGGCATTGGGTATTGAGCAGGTAACTCCTCCTCTCTCAGCCTGGATATTCTCATCTCTTTAAGATGAGTATGAGATAACAGGACAAGAGGATATATCCAAGGTGCTTGTGAGAGTTTCTAGTATTGAATAGAGCCAATAGCAACAACAACAATGGTGACCCCAAACCAAACAATTATCATTCCAGTAGTTGGCACATTTTTTTGGTCCCTGGTGAATTTGCAAGTGTTTATTATTTTTACCTCCAACAAAACCATCAAGAGGGAGGGATTCTGGTGCTCAAGACAAGGGCTCCATCTTCAATACCAATCAACTAAGGCACTTGTGGGGAAAAATAATCACTGCTCTTGTCTTGTCCCCAGATCACCCAGTCATTTTAAAACCACCCAACTACTGTGCCTCCATACTCAACTCATTCATTCCCTCCCAGGATGATCTGTTCCACTTTCTCCCAGGAGGTCTTTCAGCACCTTGTGGATCCTTATAATCCCATCTAGACAGCCACTAAACATTCTACCTTGCTCCCACTTCTTGTCAATTGCAGCACTAGACTTGTGTGACACATGATGGATGCCAGGAGCTACAGAGATTCAAAGAGAACTTTCCTTTGCCAATAATAATAATTACTCATCCATTAAATATAATTGATAAGCATTAATTATAGTCATTAGTGATAGTGATTAAGCAAAATGCGAAATTCTTGCTTACTGTGATGAGGGTGGTTATGGGTTCCACAAACACAGCACTTGTCGCACAGATTCCTCTCCACAGCCTTCTGCATGGACGGTTGTGTGATGCACCTATGATACACAGGGCACTGAAAATGGGGGGAGCCCAAGTCTGGGAGAAGTGAGAGGGAAGGGGATAAAGAAGAAGATAATGTTAGAGAGGAGGGGAGAAGGCAGGGGTAAGAACGGCTATCTTTCCTCTGCATCTCTTCACATTTCTTCCCTCTGCACATGTCCATCTGTGTCCAAATTTCCCCCTTTTATGCAACATTCGTTTTATTGGAGTGGGTGTCACCTCAGTGACCTTACTTCGGTTTGATTATCTCTGTAAAGTACCTGTCTCCAAATAAAGTCACCTTCTGAGATACTACGGTATAGAACTTCAGCATATGAATATACAGGGTGAAAAATTCAGTCCATAACTCTAGCTACATGAGTGGACATCTTGAGTTTAATGGTTTCTCCCACCCCATCTGCATCCAACATGCTTCTCTAACAGGTAAGTACTTCCCATTGTGACCTAAACCTCCTACCACAGTTCAAGTTCATCTTTCATTCTCCAAAAATCACTATATTCTCGCCTTGCTTTTTTTAGCCTTAAACTCTTGACTCCTTGTGGCTGAGTATAACCTTTTCCTTCCCCCAACTATTGGACACAGTATAAAGGAAGTGAGAGTTGGGGGAGCAATATTCAAATCATGCTCTTTATGCAAATCATTTTCTGTAGTCAAAATGTAAGCCAGATGCTATCAAGGACTGGAAGAGGAAGGTAGGCTCATGGTTGTGGTTCCAAGCCTGAGAGCTTCAGTTTAAAAATAGGTGAACTGAAATAAACACTGAAAGCTACTCAGATGGCACTGAAATAGAGTGGTAATTGATCTAATGCAACTCCTGCCTCGGATAACATCATTATTTGTGAAATTATGACTGTATTGCTCTTGCCAAGTCAGCAAACACTTACAGGATGTGACTTCTAATTTAGGAGTGGGACTATTTATAGCTAATCTTAGAAGACAGCATGCAGAAACTCAGTGGACACACAGTAGCCAGATTTCTGAGAACCCAGCTTTGAGGTTGAAATTCACACAGTTGAAGCACCCAGGACCAGGAATATCCCTTCCGGGAAGTGTCAGCTGTCCTGACCTGAGAGGAACAGCTGCTCTGCTCCAAGGAATGTGGTTTGCAGATGACCACTGACCCCTAGCTCCTTCAGGGTCTGCTTTGGCTGCAGGATGTGCTGGTTCTTTGAGACCAGTCATGGCCTGTGGCACAGTGACCCAAGGGTTTAAACTAAGGCTGGGCAGTTGGCCCTGCCTAGGTCATGTTTGTGACTTAGTACTTGCTTCAGCGCTCCCTGCCTGGTTGACCAAAGTTTCACCAACCTCACTTCTTTCCATTCTCAATATGCTCTCTCCTCTTCCCTTTCCAAGGTATTAACCCAAACCCCAAGCCTTCTAAAATCATCTTAAACCCTAGATTCCAGGGGACCCAACCTAAGACACATGCCTTGGAACTTTCTAAAGTCCATGCATGCTGTCCGTGGTCCTCCCTGTGCTTTGAAAGATAGTGGGTGAAACTTTCCCTGCTCAGCTTCCCAGAGACTGATGTGGTATCTGTTGCAGAATTTCCAGTGGAAGAAACTTGTAAATCACTTTTGATTATCATACTAGATTTTTGTTTATTTGATTTCCATGGAATAAGACATATGCCTAAAATTATTGTTTGAAAAGAAAATCATTCTTTTATTCACATTTTTTCCTTTCGCACAATCGCCATATTCCAGACACATTTCTAGGTATTATGAATGGTGTATTAACCCATTTTTCATTATTGTAATGAATTACTTGGGATCTGGGGTACTTCACAGAGAAAAAGATTTTTATTGGCTCCTGGATGTGGTACAAGGTCAAGGAACTGTACCTGGTGATAACCTTCTTGCTGGCAGTCCAAAGGTGGCTCAAGACATCACAAGGCAAATATCAGGGTTGTCTTTCTCTCTTTTTTCCTCCCTCCCCCTGTCTTTCCTCCCTGTCTCTCTCCCTTTCCCTCTCCCACTCCCTCTTCCTCTCTGTGTCAGAGCCAACAAGCCTCAATCATGGGTTCCAAACCTAATGAATTTGTTTAACCCTAATCTCCCCCCAAAGGCTCCAGCTCTAAACATGATGTTGCACCTCACATTGAGGATTAAATTTCAAAATGTCAACCTTGGGCATGAGTCCAACCATATTTGTTGTGAAACTATAACATCTAGAATGTCATTTAAAGGGCTCATGTGTTCAGGCATGGGGCTTTTGGAAGGTGACTGAATCATGAGGGCATTATACTCATCAGTGAGTTCAGTGACTGAATGTACCCTTAGGAGATAGGGCAAAATTGGAGACGAGTCAGTTGGGGATGTGACCTGGAAGGGTATGTTCTTGTCTCTGGCTCCTCCTTTCACTTACTGCTTCCTGGCTGCCAGGGTATGCATAACTTTCTCTGTCTAGTCCCTTCCATCATACGTTTTCTGCCTTAGAGCCAGTCAACCATGAATGGAAACCATAAGCCGAAACAAGCCTCTCCTCCTTTGCACTGTGGGTGTCGGGTGTAGTGTCTCAGTGATGGGAAAGTGACTAAGTATATCCAAACCACAGCACATAGTGAATGAGACAGACAAGGATTCTCAGAGCATTGGCACCATGGGAGGAGTTGCCTATAAAGAAAATAAAAAGGGAGTATGGTAGCCAATAATTGAGATATAGGAATTTGTATTGATTAAATAGTCACAGGGAACTCTGGAGGAAGCAACAATAGTGCTGAAACATGAAAGACAAGACAAAGAGCATCCAGTCTTCAGCAGATCAAGCTTTGATTGTTGGAATTAAAAGGACCTACAAGTTCCTAGTTAGAGTTGAATTTAGCCATCAGCATCATCGATGGAGAGTGGAGACATGACTCATTCTAGCACTTTGAAAGTCCTGCTGGCAATCCAAGCACTGTGCAGGCCACAGAAATAGATGTACAAGGAGCAACCTGAGAGTCTGAGTGGTCAAGCGCAGAACAGAACCAACACCCTAAGGTTAGCATTGTGCGCAGATGGTGAGCACGTGCACCTCTGCAGAGCTGTCATCAGATATGTCGGCTTCCTGCCTGGATGACACCACTTGTGTGTGCCTTTCAAGGGAAGAGGCTGAAGCATTTTTCTATTTTTTCCAGGTAGGGGATCCCAACCTCTGACATGACTTGCCCACTGGAAATCAGTGCTGGTACTGAGGGCACTGCTTAGAGTTTCAGTCTGTGTAGGTAGTGGGAGTGCTCAACAGGTGCTAAGAGCTGACAAACTATCTCAGGGTCAGGGTGCAGTGCATTTGGGTAGTTTGGAATTGTTTATCCATCCACATAACTCATCCTATATTCTTCTCATGCCTTGCTCTTTGTACTTGTTGCTCTATCTCTGCAGTACCCTGTCTCCATAATCTCTGCCTGCCCAATGAACTCTTAATTGTTCATGTTCTGGATCAAGCAGTCCCTCTTCTGTGTGGTCTTCCAACCCCTGAGCATTCCCTTGCACACACACACACACACACACACACACACACACACACATGAAGAGAGCTAACCCCACTCCTCTCTGCCTGTATGATGACTGGTAATTTTAGGTGCTTGCATCTGTCAAATAGGAATGATAGAATTTACCTCCTTCTGTTGGCCTAAATGTTAAATATATATATATATATATATATATATATATATATATATATATATATATATCGGTATCTTAGTTCCATATCTGCTCAATTGTAAACACTTAATAATTGCAAGCCAATAACATTACATGCCTTAATCTTTATGGTTGAAATAATTACTAATAATATGTAAGTCTTATTGATTCATTAGTGTGTGTATGCTAGAAAAGGTAATCCTTATAAACACCTGAGGAAGTGGATATTCTCACATTATTACTGAGAAAATCAGGATACATAATACTTCAAATATTTCTTTATAGTGTTTTCTGTCTGACTATGACCTTTTCAAAAGAAGCACTTAAATTTTATCTATCTTGCTGCCTCCAGCAGAATGCCTTTGAATCGATAGATACTTGGTAAATGAAGGAATAAATAAACTAATGAAGCAGAAAAGACCCTTGTTTAAGAGATGGAGAAATGAGGACCCTCAAATAAGGTGTGACTTTCCTAAGAATAAAAGTGGAGCTCTGTCTGACCCAGAGTCCTAGTGTTTCTCCATTAACTAGTGCCTCTCATACTAAACTGTGCACACGAACCACACAGGAAACCTTGTTAAAGTGCAGACTTTGACTCAGTGGATCTAGAATGGGACCCAAGATTCTGCATTTTTAATAATTTCTTGAAATAACATCATATTACTATAATAAAATACTCAAGGCAATTAACTGATAAAGAGAAAGAGTTTGTTTAGTTTCCAGTCCAAAATTAGATGGCCCCAATGCTTTGGGATTCCAACAAGAGGGTGTAGTGGAGCAAAGCACATCATGAGACAAGAAGCAAAGAGAGGAAGCAATGAGGTTTCACAATCTCCTTTGAGGGCATGGTCCCAGTGTCCTAGGGATCTGCCATCAGGCCCTGCCTCCCAAAGGTCCACAGCAATTCCCAATAGCGCCATCCTTGAGACCAGGCATTTACCATGTGGACTTTCGAGGGACACACACATACCCAAAACATCACCTCCCAAGCAACACACTAGCTCATAATCACACCCAGAGCAGCAAAACAGTGCTTAGTTTTGTTGATTCTATGTGTGCAAACCATAGATATCAATGAAGTTTCCTTCAGTGAAATATGAACTTACTAGAAGGAATCCAAGAAAAAAGGCAGAACTGGAACTTCAACAAGGATAGACCCACGTGATAGGTGGGGTTCCATGCAGGGGATCCCAGTATCAGGAGAAATAAGCTTCAACTATGTGTTGCCCTGGAATCACTCCCTAAGCTTGCCATACCCAGGTGGGGATCAGAGTGACTCAGTTTGAAACACTTAACCATGCCCAGGCAAGGGGAAGACATTGTGACTGATAAACTCATTAAGACTATGGATGATGAGGACAGGTATTTTCCTGGAGGAAAAACTGAAACTTTCATACTAAAAGAAAGAGTGGGTTAAGCTACACTGCCCACAGGCAGGGTCATCAGCTCAGTGGCAGATTTGAAAGATGAGCAGGAGATATTTGGATCGCTGTCTTTCCAAGGGCTCAACTGGACCACTGAGCATCACTTGTCACCACTGTGGAGATGGAGACTGTATCTAAGGTTGGACAGGCTACAGGGATTTGGGTAAGAATGCAAGCTGATCCTGAAAGTAATTCTTCATTCTCATGTTAGATTTGTTATCCAGAATGTCTCGCCAGGTTTATACTGTAGGTCACAAGGAGCAGCGTATGCGATTAGCAGGCATTTAAACAATCTCTTATCATCTTTTCAGGGCTTTCTTGCTTGATTTTTATAAAACTTTATCCAATTCCCAGTAACTCGATTTTAAAGGTCATTATATTAACTGCAAAGCTGGATCTAGGGATGAGGTCATTTTTCATCCAGAGAAACTGTTTAGTCTGGTCAGCTGCTATTTCCATGCCCCACAGATGCTGATCTGGGCATTAAGAAGACAATTCTGTTTCCATGTAGTATTCTGTGGGAGAAAAAGACTCTCTTCCTTTCCAAACCTCAGCTTTACCTTCTCATCAAAGGAGGCCTTTGTCTTCGCATTTGTCTCACTCATATCTGGTTGAGCAGCTGCAGGCACACAAATCCTACTCCAACTAAAGGCAGCCGTGGACTTTATTGTAATCACCTTGCTGAAGTATTTGGAATTGTGTAGCAAGAGACTGGTTCTCTGTTGCCATAATTTATGACAAAGGCCAGAATAAATCCCCAGACTTGGATTTCCTATAAAATACTTCCTTGTGAAACTTTGTTGCACTGCAAAATGAAAAGAAGATGAGGGGAGAGGAAAGAGAAAAGAGGTGGTGGGAAGCCAGTGGGAGAGATGTATATAAATCTCTAAGGATGCTATTTCCATTCATCACAGTTACTATAAAGACAGGAATTTTATTTCGATGGAAAAAGAATGAATCATTGTGGTTTTAGAATCTAATGTGAAGACTGTTTGAAACTTTTTCCTCTGATCTTTCTGCTTCTTCAAGATCACTTGAATGTGGAGGGAAGAAGGTAGCAAAAAATACTTTCCATGAGCCATAGAAAGAACTGCACTGGGATAGGTATCAGAGGATGGAGGGAATCTTTCTGTCCCTTTTACCTGGAACATTCATTGGTCTCTGAAGATTTAGGAATATAATAGAGTTGTAGCAGAAGCATATCTCAGTTATTTAAATTAAGCTATGTATAGAGAGAGAGGGGACGAGAGAGAGAAAAGAAGAAGAAGAAGAAAAAGAAGAAGAAGAAGAAGAAGAAGAAGAAGAAGAAGAAGAAGAAGAAGAAGAAGAAGAAGAAGAAAAAGAAAGAGAGAGGAAGGGAGGGAGAGAGGAGAAGCTGGGAGGGAAGAGGAGAGGACACAAGAGGAGAGGGGATAGAAGAGGAGTGGAGGGGATAGAAGGAATGTAAAGAAAGAAGAAAGAGGTTGCTGGGGTGTGGGTGTGGGCGGGCTCAGAACTCAGGCTGGGAAAGCAGGAGATGGAAAATCTGACTTGAATCCTCCATTGTCCCTTTTGCCTCTCATCTATGAGCAATTCCCCAGGCAAAGTGCCAGACTTCTGCTTTCATTCAGCAGGATTCCTTAAACACAAGTCAACCTCTTCCTCATATGCATTGCCCAGGTGCTCAGTGGTCTGTCCAGGGTAGAGGGAAAGTACAATATGTTGGACAAATTGAGAAACTCTCGCTTCTTTCACAGCATGGGAGTTTTTTCTTTTTAAGAGGATCATCAAGGGACACTTTAGCTCTCTGTGATTGTCCCTTTAGGCTATGAGTTCAGAATCTAATTGGTTAGATTAGACCAGTTAAATTTGCTTTGTGTGGGGAGTCCTCCAAAGTGTGCAGTTGGGGGATGGGGACTATGTACAGGTAAAAATGTATTCATTCATTTTTCACCAAATGCAGCACAGCTCCTCTGTTCCAGGCAGTGTACTAAGCTCTGGGGATACTAGGTGATAATGCAGAGAGAAATTTCTCACTGGTCTTTTTCATGCAATCAGAGTTTTAAAGCTGTAAAGACCTTCAGAGGATATCATCTATCAAGAACAATGTTAAACAACCTTTTATGCACAAGCACTGCTTTGGGAAAAATAAACATGTTTTACTCACCACATTCTTTTAGTTCATTCAAAGAGAAAAACATTTTTGAGTTCCTTAGTGGGGAGGGATACTTTTCCAAAACTGAGCTTACTTGCTTGATTGACTAGAAAGCCATCAACTGAAGACTTGACGTTGATTTTCAAGCACTAAAATGCAACTACTTGGGTACAGTGGCAGGTAGTTGGGTTTTAAAGTGTTCAATCTAAAGTCAGATTGTGAACTTTATCCTCTTGTCTAGGCAGGACACAGGTGGGCCCTAGCCTGTGTGTCACTGTGGGAAGGACTGGGAAGTAGGAAGTCTCTTGGTTCCTTTTGCATCCTCCATAATACATTGTACAGTAACCATCTTCCAGGTTGAGTAGCTATTCTTATTTGGTTGCAAACAACCAAAAGAAAAAAAAGTGGAAGTATAAAATCTCACATGCAATTAAAAACTGAAGTACAGTAGCAGGTATAGCAGAATTCAGGTGTACAAACTGTTTCATCAGGGCTCCACTTTTCACTTCCTTTAACTCTGCTTTCTTCACTGATTGCTTTACTCCTAGGTAAAATTTCTCTGTAAGAACCCAACACTCACTCTGCAGAGCCAGGCTAGCACTCTCCCACATTTAAATCCAAAAAAAGAGTTGCTTTCCTCTAGGCCATGTGTGATCCCATTTTGGAACCGGGGCTGATGAGCTCTGCCCAGCCTAGAATTAGTCTGAATTATTTCATCACATCAGTGATGGAGCCAGATTCATGTAAAACACAGAGTGAAGATTGCTAAATGAAGGTGAGTGGGTGATTGTGGAAATGTAAAGAAAGGTTCTCTACTATCATTTTTTTTGTCTATCCAGCTATCTACTCATCTATCCACATATCTATCTATGCACCCCTGTATCCATATACCCATTAACCCATGGATTTATTCAGATAACTTATAGCTAGGGGCTGCTCACATCTACTTTGTGTAAAGCAATTAAGCATTCAGTGCATGAGATAACTTAAGAGGTCTGAAGCTGATTTTTTAATAGACTGAATAAATAAATTTCATTTTATTCTCATTCCATGCACAATGAATAGTGAACCACTACAGCTAATGGCAAAGCTGTGATCAACACTCAAGCTTCTCAATTATATTTTTCTCCAGAAGATATCTCCTCATCTTCTGAGGCATAGAAGCTGCCTATCAGAGCAGATGCATTGAAATTATCCCCTAGACACAAAAGTTTCATGCAAGTGTATATTTATCTGTATTTTATTATTAACCAGTGTTCATTGTCATCTCAGTATCATATTTATCTTTTCAAAAGAAAAATGTATCTTTGTTATAATACCATCTCAGGAAAAAATAGAAACAACAATTTTTAATGTCAAAGCCATGTACCTTCTTATTGTATTGAGTCCTAATTCATGAAAGTATTATGTAAACTACTAAAATTTTCCCCCAAATACACATTTATTAGTAAGGCATTGTAAATTACTGTGCTATTGCTGGGCAGAAGTAAAATGCAAGGCATTGAAAACACTTTCTATGAGAAATTTTTTCATAAAGGCTAACAAAATCAAAGCTATGGGGACATTGAGTGAATTGGTCAATATGTCTTCAGCACTATCTTCAAGAATTGCTTATATATATATATTATGTATATAATTATTCTTGGTCAGGTTTAGGTGTTGCATAAGTCCAAGCCTACTTTATATATACCTTATTTGAATTGTGGCTGTATTATTATAGTAGTTTGTGGTCAATAATTACAAAGTATGAGTTCAGAATTGAATTTATGATTGACTGCTAATTTCTGTGTATTTTAAAGAAATGAGAGTTGGACTTTCAGGTTCTTTCATTTGCTTAATAAATAATCAACCATATACTATATGCTAGTCTAGGCACGGTTTAGTATATAGCAGTGAGTGGATGAAACAGATCCAAATCTTTTCCCTCAAGGAATTTAGACAACAGGTTTTCCCATTAAGAAATAATTTGTACTTCAAGCTGCTACTTGCCTTGTAGGTATCTGCTTTCCTCTTTGTAAGATGAGAGGTGAGTGAACTCAGTACCAAGCAAGTGAAATTATTAAGCCTGGGGGCTGGAAATACTGTGGTAGAGCACTTGCCTAGCACGTACTAGGTCTTGAGCTTAAGCCTCAGCACCAGCAACAAAAATAACAGCATGGGAAAAGAAAAATTAATGGACGAGGTGTCTAAATACTGAGAAAGGCATTTTGTCTCAGAGTGAAGGTACTAATTATACTACTTGGTCAGTTTCTGAGCTACTTTTTTCATTGCTGAGACAAAATACCTGACACACACAAGTTAAGGGAAGAAATATTTATTTGGCTTATAGTTTGTAGAGGGTTCAGTCCATAGTTAGGTGGCTCTGAGGCAGAGTGGCCCATGGCAGGGTGGCACCATGCAGGAGAAACAGTTCATTGCAGACAAAGACAGCAAAAGTAACAAGGGATCTTAACATCATCTTTCTGTCCCTTTTATCCAGACTTCTTAAAGTGGGTGATACTCAGACCCATAATGCTAGTGCCCATGAGCCTAGCATTGCACCATGGATCAACCCCAGCATCTCACTCGCTGGATTCAGCCACTTCTGAAAAAGTCCCACATATGACTCCATCAGGCTTTGGGGGAACATTTAGACACAAGCCATAATGATCAGTGTAGCTTCTAAGGATAGAATGAGGAATGTTTGGGCGAAAAGCAACCACATATGAGATGCTTAGGAGGTGGTGAGTTCCTTGTTACTCAGAGTGTGCAAGTAGAAGCAGGAAGTGAATTTGGCAAGGATACAGGAGAAGGGTGCAAATATTAGCCTTCTGACAACCTTTTCACATCTGATTGTATATGTGTGATTAATAATACCCTCTGCCATCTTGGTGTTGCACTGCTTGGACATGTGTCCTATACATCTGCTGCAGTAGAGGAGAAAGAAAGAGGGGGCCTCCTAACTACCTTGGCCAGGTAGCAACTTCTAGTATTGCTGCTTATAGTCCATTGACCAGGGAAAATCACATGGCTTAAAACAAGAAAGGCAAAGAAACACAGGAGAGAACATGAATATACAGGGGGCACCATTGCTGTGTGAGGTTGTGTATAGCTGAGGAGAATTATAAAAATACATTTCAGAGAGTTATTTTTAGAATTGAATGAGCTAGTCCATTGTTGTCCTTCAGTATTTTTAAAGTAAGCCTTTTTTTTATCCTCTTCCTCATTTCCTGAGCTTCAAAGACCACCATGTTGTGGTCCTAGAGCTATAATAAATGTGTGGTCCAGATGAATAGAACAGAAGACCGAGAGAAAACTCCACGCTCTTACAGTCATCTGATTTTTGACAAAGAAGCCAAAACCATATGCTGGGAACAGACAGCCTTTTTAACAAATGGTTCTGGAAAACTGGATATCCACATGCAAAGAATTGAAACTAGATCCCTATCTTTTACCCTGTACTACAATCAAGTCAAAAATGGGTCAAAGACATAGATATATTAAAAAAAAAAAAGAAAATTTGAAATGCCTGGAAGATAACATAGGGGAGACACTTGAAGCCACAGGCACAAGGAAAGACTTCCTAAAGAGGCTTCCACTAGCATAGGAAATAATAACAAGGATCAATAAATAGGATTACATCAAATTAAAACGTTTTTGCACAGCAAAGGCATCAGTCAACAAAATAAAAAAGACAACTACAAAACAGGACATTATTGCTAGCTACTCTTCTGATAGAGGACTAATGGCTAGAAAATATTATAAAGAACTCAAAAGAATTAACCCTCAAAACAAATAACCCAAACAAGAAGTGGAAAAATGAACTGAATAGCCACTTCTTAAAAGAAGTGCAAATGGATAGTACATACATGAAAAAATGCTCAACCTCTTTAGTCATTGAGGATATTCACATAAAAACTACTGTGAGATTCTATCTGACCCCAGCTAGAATAACTATCATCAAGAACATAAAAATCAATAAATGCTGCCAAGGACATAGAGGAAAGAAACCCTTCTACTTTGTTAGTGGAAATGCAAGCTAGTACAACCACCATGAAAATCAGTATGGAGTTTTCACACAAACTTAAAACAGAAATTCTATTTGATCCAGCAATACCTCTTCTGTGTACAGTATGTTTACTAAAGAATTAAAGACATCACACTATAGTAATGCCTGCATACCCATGTCCGTAGCAATGCAATTTTATACACTAGCTAAACTCTGAAAACAGCCTAGATGTCCATCGGTGCTTGAATGATATTGTGGTATTTATATGGAAGCATGGTATTTATACAGAAGGGAATATTATCATAAAAAAGAATGAAGTCATGTCATTTGCAGGAAAATAAATAGAATTCAGATCATTATAATAAGCAAATTAAGCCAGACCAAGAAAGTTAAATATTTTCATTTATATGAGAAACCTTTATAAAGAAATGAATGAATGAATGAATGAATGAATACTGTAAAGGAGAACTGCCAGGAAACTAGAAGATAGACATTTGGAGATGAGGAAGGAGATCAACAGGAGGAGGAGGAGAGGTGAGAAGGATAATGAAATTGAAGATGATCAAGCTATGTTAAATGCACAAAATAAACTCCCCAAATGAACCTCACCATTCTGTATTACAAAGATGGACTAAAAATAAATACATAAAAATAATAAGAAAAATTAATTCTGGGGTTTATGGGAACTCTGACTTCTCAGTTTTTTAAACATTCTACAAGTATTTTAAAAAATATAAAGACTACTGTGCTACCTGGTGAAGCCAATTGAAAAGATGCTCCATAGAGCCCCTGGGCAGGAGCTGAAAGGGACTGATCTTCTGTGCCACAATTTTATACATCTGAGCTCTGTAGCCAGAGGATGCTAGACAGGAGTGTGGGCAGCGAAGGGCCAGGTAGGAAGTTACCAGGGACCATTTTTAGCCAGCTTGAACCTGAGCAATGGGAGGTGGCAAGGCTCAAAGATCCACCCACTTTGGACTTGCTATTTACATGTTGTCAAAGAGCTGCTTCCCCTCCATGGAGCAGCCTGGATGCATGCTGCCCGTCTAAATCTGAAATGAATTCAATTTAGTCTGGTGTAATTGCTTATTTGATTCCTGACAATGACATGCAGTTAGGAGGAAAATTGACATTCTGTCATTTCTGTTCCAATGAACCAAACTCCGACAAGTTCCCTTGTAGGCATTTTGTGACAGCCGGGCCACCTGCTCTTCTTCTAAGGAGAAATTAGAAAGCGAGGGGAGCTTAGGAAATAGAGAACCCCAAGCTAGGTGCCTTTTCAGAGTTTGTGAAATGGATGAATCACATAAGCATCCAGGGGTATGCCCAAGCTTCCATTTGCTTTGGGCTAACACAAAGCCTTCCTTTCAGGAAGTACTCAGGATGTTTTTCAGCTTTAAAAATACGGATTCTCTCACTCTTCTTCCAAAGATCATTTATGTTATGTACAACATCAATTTAAAAAAAATTCGAATAATTTTGGGGTTTGGAGACATTCACAGGAGATAAGCAAAGGCCTCACTGTTCTAAACCCAGAGAGATGTGCTTGCAAGGTCATGGCTGTTCAGTGTCCTCTTTGCCCAAGTGTTCACATGGCCACACTATCTTGAATAATGTCCACACGCTGGTTAAAGGGCCAGAATGGTTCTTGATTCTTAATGATGAAAGAACAAAATCCACAGAGACTTAAATAGAAGGCCTGAATGACAATATCCATGGAAACTGAGGCCTCCACGTAGCCTGGATAGGTGTGATTTAGATAATAAGCTTATGATAGTGCGAGGAAAAATTAATCCAAAGGCTAGTGCTTTTCAGTGGAGGCAACTTTGTCTTCTCCTCTTCAGGGATGTGTCTCAATCCAAAGGCATTTTTAACCATCACAGTGAGAAGGTAACAGCATCTAATGAGGAAAGGCTAGGGATGTTGGTAACCATCCTGCAGTGCACAGGACAGCTACCTACAAGACAAAATTGTCTTGTACACACTGTTGATAATGTTGAGGTTGAAAATTTTAACTATAGCACAAGGAACTAAGGCATGTTCTCTTGTCCTCTTAGGAGAAGTATATCTAATGTGTTAGGAAGGACAGTTTCTACTTGCCTTAGGAAAACTTCACAATGAGTTGAGAAAAAGGTGAAATCTTCTCATTTAGGATCACAAATCTTATCACTTTCCTTCTGTCTTTAAAACCCTCCACTGGTTTCCTGCTGTTTTTAGAAAAAAGTTCATTGTACATAACACAGCCATTAAGGCCCTATGCAAATATTTTCATACTCTTTTACAGTAAAGAGAGAGCCAGAATTTAGGAGGACATTGAGCAGAGAACCCTTACTTCAATGTCAAGATAATGGAAAGGACATTTAAAAACAATTCCTCATTACTATCCTTCAAGATGGTGAAAGAAGTGGTGGAAAATAAATCTCACATGTAGATTAGCAGATTGATCTTCAATGAGCAATAAATGCCTGATTTGTTATTAATATACTTAGCAGTCATTAAGACAGAAAAGAGAGGAGAATCATACAGATATCCTCTTCCATCTTCCATTTGGAGTCAAAGCTTTATCTGCTGCAGAGTAGCTCTTGGAATTCTGGAAAAAAGATGGCTGATGAAGAATTTTGGAAACTTTGTTGATTCAGCTTCTTCAAGAAAGACACACATCACTCCTCCCAGCTTTGTGCTTGGCTCATATTTGATGGTCTACAGTATCAGATCCTACTGAGAATATAAGAAAGACAGCCAGATATGATTTATATTACATGTTGCCCCAATCTTTGCTCACTGACTTCCAATCACATTGGGCTTCCTTGAGCACTTTGAGCATCATGCTGCCTCTCCTTACAAGTCTTTACCTCCATCTGGTCTCTAAGCTCCACCCCTACATCTTGCCTTATACAGCCACAAGCACATACCCTACACATTTTAATCTGCTCATATTTCTGATCTCAAATAAGGTATTATTTCTAAAGAGATTTAACTGAATCTGCCCCCCTACAGTTTCCCTTTTGTGTACTTTACCCCTGCCTCTCTTGTCATGGATATCAATGGTGCAGTCAGTAGATCGGTATATTTCTCTGCCTTTTGATTGGCAGCTCCATGAGAAGAGGGATTGAGCTTTATCTATTTGCACTGCCCAAAAGCATTAAGCTAAGGGGGACCCAGGGGCAGAAACCAACCCTCTTTCTGTTGGGCCAGCATGCCTCAGCCAACATGCCCAGTGCTATATTTCCAGCACCCACGATAGTACCTGGCACAGAACAGACCCCCAGGAATTGTGGGTTGATTGACACTTCCTGGCTGGGACCCAGACTGTCCATCACTGAGACAGGAAAGAAAAGCTGCTTCCCAACAGAGCAGCCTTCTTGGCCCAGGCAGCGGACAGCAGCTCCTCATCAGCATGCAGCACACATCAGCCAGCCATCAGCCAAGCTGCAATCTCAATAAATCAGGAGACTGGGCCACAATTTCCCAGAGACCTGCCAGAGTCCACCTGAGAGCCCCAGGAAGCTGAGTGGCCTCTAGCCACCTGTCTTGTGACTCTCAGCAGTAATCAGTGGCAAACACTGGTAGATTATGAAAAACCTCATTCCTTTTTTGTTCCACTGTAGGATGTCACACCTACTTTCTAGGTTTCTGTTTCCTTGTGCCCGTAGGTTGATAGGATCTGTAAAATGGGTTTCTGTGTTAATCACTTTTCTGTTGCTGTGATGAAATTCCTGACACAATTTAAATGGGGAAAGGTTTATTTTTTGGTTTATGGCTTCGGTCTATGGTTGATTGGCTCCATTACTTTTAGGCATGGTGAGTGAAAATATCATGGTAGCAGAGCGCAGTGGAGGAAGCAACGCAGCATATGGCAAATGGAAAGCAGAGAGAGGAAGAGTCAGAGAGGAAGAAGCTGGGATCAAGACCATGCCCCGTGTCCCCCTGTCTTCAATTGAGCCTCACCTCTTTAAAGCCCAGGCAGCTATTACCTCTCAGTTGTTTAACCCACTGATGAAGTTAGTGTCTTGTGATCTGATCATATCCCAAAAGCCCTAACTCTGAGCTTTGCTGCATTAGTGACCAAGCCTTCAACACAATGAACCTTTTGTGGAATGTTTTGAATTCAAATCATAACAATAGTATGATGACAACAGTTTCTACTACCCAGTGTAAATGTATGTAACATTCTAGTAAGTGCATAGCACATAGTGTGTGTGTGTGTGTGTGTGTGTGTCTGTGTGTCTATACCTATCTATGTATTTTAATGCAATCCTCTTCCCATTATGGTTACAGATTGAGCCAAAGGAAGCACATGGAATTAGACAATGAAGACAGCAGTCTCTGTCTAGGCCATTTTGAATGCTTTGCCTGTATTCCCTTGCCTAGGCTGGCACTCCCTCGAGTTCATCCAAGCCTTCACTTAACCCAGAAGAGTCATCATTGCCAACATAAGGAGAAGAGAATATTTGTGGGGAATTTTAAAGAGGTATGGGCACCATCCATCAGGTGTTAGCTGCGGAGCAGACCTGGAGCTCACAGTTACAAGGCCTTACAGGAAGGCTGCATGAACAAGGATGGGGTTCAGCCAAAGTCACCCTCTGTTTATCTGTTTTATAGATTGGTATTCAATGTCAGCTCTTGTTTAGGGGGAAAGGGAGATGACTATTTATTTCTACTTACCAGAATAAGATCCTAAGTGTACAAAACCATATAGGGTGTCTACATAAAGAATATAGCTCTAGAAAGAGACATGATTACATAGGATGCCAGTTTAAACACTATTAGAAAAATTTCAACTTAAGAGTTGTGCACTTCACTTCTAAGTATTTGGAATTAACAAGAGTCTGACCATGCTCTCCGATCCATTCCTCCCTCTCCCAGATATACCCTGGAGCCCTCTCCATGGGCTTAGCACTCTGCTAGGCTCTGGGGGACAGACAGAATAATAAGATAGAAACATTTCCTAGAAATAGCTAAATCCTAGTGGGGGAAAGTATTTAAACTATTAATGACAGTATGATTCACCTCTTACATGCCAACAATTATTCTGAGCACTAGGAATGGAACAACAAATGAAACAAAGATGTATTTTTTTCTTGAAACTCATGTTGTAATTGGGAGGAAGAACAATAAAAATAAGCAAAAAAATCTGCAATGTATGCTGGTCAGTAATACATGCTTTCAGTTATACTGAGTGATGGGAAGGGGCTACTATTTCAGATACAGTGGTCTGGAAAAATCTTTTGAAAGAGGCAATCTCACATGTAGATGAGTAGATTGATCCTCAATGAGCAATGGATGTCTGATTTGTTTTTAATATACTTAGCAGTCATTAAAATAGAAAAGAGAGAGGAGACTCATATGGACATCCTCTTCATCTTCCATTGGACTCAAAGCTTTATTTTCTACATAGCAGCTCTTAGAATTCTGTAAAAGAGATGGCTGATGAATTTTGGAAATTTTGATGATGTGGATTCTTCAGGACAGACACACATCGCTCCTCCTATCTTGACATTGAAGCAGGAGTGCTCTGATCAATGTTCTTTTCTTAACTTCTGGCTCTCTCTTTGCTGTAGAAGATAAAAATATTTACATGGGGCCTTGGGGGCTGAGTTATGTACATTGGACCTTTTCCTAAAAGCAGCAGGAAGCCAGCAGAGGGCTTTAAATACAGAAAAAAATGTGATTAGGGTTTGTGATCCTAAATGAGATCACAGCCGAACAAATGAGGCTTTGGGGAAGTGTATTGTAGGTGGAAGAAAATAGATGAGCTAAAACACTGATGAGGGTTTTCCTGGTCTATATTCAAGTCTTTCACTACACAAGCTGGACACCACCATTCTCAGTCCCTCTTGCAACTAGAGTGAAAGCATGTGTCCTCATCTTCACCAGTCAGATCACTTGCTGCAGACTTCATCTTGGAAGTTGGCACTGCTCATAATGGTAATAATTTTCATTTAGCTTCCAGGGGCAATAGTACAGTTAGATGTCCCAGTAGAGTGTTTAGACCCTGTCATCACCAATTCTGTGTTTGCTCCATTCTTCAGTGTGAGCTGAAGGACTGTCCTTGGTATAGCCTGAAGGCCTGGCTCCTTTTCCCACCTGCAGTAATTTCTGTTGCTGTTGTAGCTAATCACCGCAAACTTAGTGGCTTGAAATGAGCAATTTGTTCTCTCATTATGCTGGAGTGCTCAGAGTTCAAAGTCAAAGTGTTAGCTGCTCTGCTTTCCTTCTGAAGGTTCTGAGTGAGAATCTGTTCCTTGCTTCTTCTGGCTTATGATGGCTTGATTTACAGCCACATTAGTCTGATCTCTACTTCTGTGGTCATGCTGCTTTTTCTTCTGTGTCTTCTCTTTTGACTTTCTACCTCACTTTTATAAGCACACTTGTCACTGGAGTCTAAGCCACCTGGACAACTGAGGAGGACTTCCTCATCTCCAGATCTTTACTTAATTTCTAAATAAATTCACAATCCTAAGATTCAGGCATTAGGGCATGAGTACATCTTTTTGGCAGCCACTCTTCAACTCACTACACCACATTACTTCTTGGAGATCCTATAGTTTAAAAACATTTCTTTCCAGTTTCTAGCAACCTGATTTCATTTTGAATTGTCATGTCTGGAAGTCTCACGTTGACACCACCCTCTCTGTATCTCTAGTCTTTGTCCTCAAAGAGGACTAGGTGTCTGTAATGCAACCCTGCTTGAGGTCCCAACCCTGAGACTGTGCTCAGCAGGCATAGATGACTTCTTCCTTTCCTGGCTGACCACCTCAACTCTCACTCTAGGTAGAAGGGTGAAACTCTCATTCCAGTAGTTCTGTGCTTGAGGCAGCTTCCTTCAGGTTAAAGTAGGTCTCCTAGCCCTCAGGGGTCACAATGCAGACCCCATCACAGAAAGTGGAGGGAAGCCAGCAAGCTGGTCAGCCACAGTACATCAAGTATTTATGACTTCGTGAATAAATAAAATCTATATCCGACTCATGCACAGAAACCTACAGAAAAACCCAAGCCTTTAACATACCTCTGGAGGAATAGTGGTGTCTCCTAACCTTTCAGTGGACTTCACCCTGTCTTCCAGAAAGCTCCAGCAATGTTAGAGTGAGAATAGAGTCTCTCTACAGGAAACTTTCTATTTACACTTAGAAAACTTGACAATCCTGGAAACATAAGAAGCAGTTTACCATGGTGGCTATACGTTGGTCTCAAAAGCCTGATGGATCTGGGATCTGAAATCTGAAAATCTGGTTTCATTTTTTACTAGCTAGTTGTGACAGCTTGATAATACTACTCATCTCTCTGAGCCTCAGTTTCCTCATCCTTGAAGGACATTGCCTACCTATTTTGGCTTCTTTTGTGAGCATTAGCATGTGTGAACATGCAAAGGTATCTTAGATTCCTTTGCCCTCTATTGTTTCCCTCTCTAAACACTGCCACCTTTATTTCAGTCATCTGTGGCAGCTTGCCTCTCCTTTTGTTTCTCGTGCTGTCCTCTGCAGTGCCTGACACATAAAATGCACTTTATGAATTTTTGGTGAATAAAACTGTATAGTTTTGATGGGTGTGTAATCTGTATTTGATGGACCATCAAGTGACAAAATTAGGTTGATCATCCTAGACATGATGCCATGTTTCTCTGGCTCCATCCTACCTCTAATGGCAGTTATCTATCCGAAACTCAACAATGTCAGCTCCCTCATTGTTTGTGGTGATTTTTTAGGGGGACTCTCTGTCTCCTATTCTTCCAACCCCAGTCTGCTTGGGCATCACATGAACCCTGCCTTCCTTCTGTTCTGCGCTGTCCCCTCCGGATGAGAATACCATTAGTTTCAAGGGTTATAACATGTCACTGAATGACAGTGATATTTTGAAAGTCCTTGTGATAATTATACAAACTCACAAATGAACACTGCTGCACTCAGTGTACCTAGCAATGTCATGGAGACCACTCCTAGTTTTCACTCCCTCTGTTTCTGTAGCCTGTGATTTTTAGCATTCATTCATGTGCTCCTATGGCCAAGATAGATTGATCTGAATTTCAAGACCCATGCTATGTTCTGCATTGTTTTTCCTTTCCAGTTCTGGGGCCAGGATCTTGATAGTTAAGAGTCAAGACTTTGGAGGGAGTTTATGGGACTCCTAGGGTGGGTTTGGGTGCAGATTCCATCATGTACTATCTCTGTCACCCTGGTTAGCTCATATAGTCTTTTTAAATCTGTTTTATCAGGTGGAAAATAATTACATTTTCCTTACAGGGATAGCTAAGGTCAAATGAAATTTGAATATAAAGGGAACAGTTTGGCATACACTAGGTACAAAATAAATGTCATCTTTATTTTCTTAGTTAATTATTTCTCTGGTAGCTTTACAATACCACATTCTAGTAATGCCTTTTGTGAGATCTGTCACATTTATCATATACTTGGGGGTGGGAAGCAGTTCTGTGAGAGCATGGGGAAAGAGACTTTCTAACATCTTGGAGAACTATGATAGTGACTCTTGGAAACATAAGACTGTATTGAAAACACTTGCAGTACTAGCTATGAGGATTGTGAAACTTAGAGTCTGAGCACAAATGCAGTGTTAAATGCCCCGGCTCTGGACTTCACTGAAAAGTTTTAACTACAGTTCTACCACATACCAGCACATGTCTTTGGGCAAGTGTCTTAATATTTTTGTGCTTCAATTTTTCCACCTACAAATAGGAATGATAGCACCCATGTCATGGGAGTGTTAAGAGAATTATATAAATTAATTTATATCAAGCACTCAAATATCTTGCACATACTAATCAGTATTAATATTAACTAATTTTAATATTAAATATTAAAATATTAAAACATTAGTGCTATAGCATACTAGTCAAGA
Organism: Dasyprocta punctata; assembly: GCA_004363535.1. NCBI lineage: Eukaryota > Metazoa > Chordata > Mammalia > Rodentia > Dasyproctidae > Dasyprocta > Dasyprocta punctata. The sequence goes on along the minus strand of RJWM01000142.1, from coordinate 117,319 downwards.
ACATACATTTTAGAAGAAGAAATCCATAACTACTACAACTACTACTTGGCAGATAGATGTGTCCTTATGATATCAAAAAAAAAATCTATGCCACTTCAAATGGTTCAGTCACACTTCCTCCAAACACCCAGATATACAGGAATTCTACAGTAAATTACTGAAAACTCTGACTAGGTGCATAAACCTATGTACAATGGACTTGTATGTTGAGATGAGTGTTTTTATTCTTTGAATGGACTCTTGTGAACTACTGAGAATTTTCTACTGAAAGGGCTCATGGAAGCAGAAGATTCTGCTGATCATTCACCTGTGTTCATCAGGATTTTACTAGAGAAGACAGATATAACACAAGATATACAAATGTATAAGAAATTACAGAATTGGTTTAAGATGGTCAGCCAAAGAGTTGAATGAGGAGGCATGCAGAAGGTGTCTGCATGCCAGAGGTCGAAGGATTCAGTCCAAGGTCTGGAGTTCACTGCATTGTGTCGTGCAAGTCTGCACCAGCAGGCCAATGGGTCTGCGACAGAATGCTGAAGAGTCTGTGCTGGAATGCTGAAGAGTCTATGCTGGAAGACTGAAGGATCCAAGGCAGAAGCCCAAGAGTCTGTACTGGAAGCCAAGAGATGACATCCAAACCAAAGGCAATGACTGGAGCTCCTTCATATCAGGAAGCCAGCATGACAAACTTCTCCTGGAGGTTAAACAGCACATATCTTCCCTTCCGGAGTCAGGAAGCGATGCTCAAAGTAAGGACCAAAGTTCTCCCAAAGTGAACCCCAGCCATTCTCAGCAACAAGGTCCCACACTTCTTTGATGAAAACAGCCAAGTTCATATCAGGGGAGCCAGCATGACAAGCTCCTCCAGAAGAACCAATGGCTCCAAATAACAACACTTAAGAGAACTCACAGCACTATTCTTCCTCTCCAGGTCTCCTTTTTATGCTGGCCAAAGACCTCAGGTAGGCCATCTACACTCAGCACTACACTGACTCAGTTCAGTTGGTGTTTAAATTGATCACCAGTTACCAATCTACTATAGAGTGCCCACTCTCAGACCCTGCAAGTTTAAGGATGTAGTGCCTCTTGTCTTAGCATTTCCTGGAATGGTCCAGGAGGTAAAGCTCAGATTGCAAGCCAAAGAAATGGACTTGAAACAGTGTGACCTTGATCAGAAGAAATTGAAGTATGTTCTCCTAGAGCAGCTGTCCCTAACATTTTTGGAACCAGTCATGAGTTTCACAAAAAACAATTTTTCCACTGGAAGTGTATATGGGTGGATATTTTTGGGATGATTCCAAAGAACTCACAACCTAGACCCCTTGCATGCACCATTCACAGCAGAGTTCATACTCCTATGAGATCTAAAACCCTGCTCCAACAGGAGCCAGAGCTCAAGCAGTAATATTAGCAATGAGGAATGACTGTAAATACAGACCAAGCTTCTCTTGCTTGCCTGATGCTCACCTCTTGATGCATGGCCCTGTTCCTAATGGGCTGGGGCCCCATAATCTATATCAGAGAGGCAGGTAACACAGTGAGGATTTCAGGGTCTAGAATTTGACATGAGACATAGAGGGTACCAGTTGATTCTGTCCTGGATTTTCTTTATTCTTGAGCTGTGTTACCTTCTCCTCTGCCCTAGATTTGTCTATTGTTTCTTTCTCAGCAAAGCAGCCTTTCTTGCCTTTCTTCTTTAGGATCCCTGTCTTAGTTACATTTCCCATTGCTGAGACAAAATACCTGACACCCAAAGTTAAAGGAGGAAAGGTTTATTTCAGCTCACAGTTTGTAGAGGTTTCAGTCCATAGTTGTCTGCTTTTAAAGCAGAGTAGAACATGGCAGGGGGGCATCAGAGAGGAGAAACAGCTTATGGCAGGCAGAAAGCTACAAAGCAGCAAAGTAGCAAGCAACTAACAAGCAACCCTCTTTCTTTCCCTTATGTTCTACCTAGGCTGTATGTCCTTAGGATAAGTAGCACTCACACCCAGGGTGGGCCTTCCCATTATCTACATGAGAACTATGCCAAACCAACCAGGGGACTAATTTAGTAGTCACATAATCTTTATCCCAGCATCACACACTTAATCCTAGTGTCAGAAATTTTAGATCTGCCTACTTCTGAAAAGCCTCACCTATGACCTCATGAGGCTCTGGGGGACATCTAGGCCTAAGCCGTAACAACCCCCATATGCCCATCAATTTGTCCATGTTTTCTTAGGTATTGGCCAAAAGGAGCTGGCAAGGACAATCAACTCCTACTCTGAATTCCCAGAGGAACTGACTGGTTCACTGTGTGGCACATGGAATAATCCTGTATGACAGGGTGTCAAGTCACCCGTCACAAACCACACAGGACTTGACCCCTGCAGATAGGGTCAATAGTAGTTTGTGGGCATGTTCTGGGCACAGATCCCTCAGAGATGTCTGTCCCAGACAGAGCAAGAAAAGACACCCAGGCCAAGTGGTATCTGAGTGACTTAGGCTTTGGAAGAACCACTTGACAAAAGTCTGTGTGAGAATCTTCTGGAAGCACTACGCTCATCATTATCTAGTTCAGAGCAGTGCACCGTCCTCTGCTTCTCAATGAGGAAGATCCAAGAAGGGACAAGACTGCTGTGCTGGCCGCCTGGGCTCTGTACCTCTCTGTATTCTTTGCAGAGTCGCTTTCTCCATACCCTTCTCTCTGCCTTGAATGCTTTTTCCTGACTTCCTTTCCATACACCTTTGAAAATTTTGCTCCTCATCATCTTTCAGATATCACCTTAATTTCACCTCCATGGAGAGGCTGCCCTCCCACCTTTTTCTGGTTTTATATATACTATCTACCATCCCTTCATGGACATGTTATAGTCTGAATTAAATGCTTATGGTAGTGGTAACTAATACCTTCAGGATGTCTTCTACGTGCTGGATATTTTCATAAGAGATTTTTACATGTGTGCTTATTCAATCTGTCAACAAATCTATGAAATAGGTAGTCTTAATATGCCTCATTTCCTACAGAAAAGGAAAGTGGGTCACAGGGAGTATAGGTAACGTGCTCACAATCACCCAGGAAGGGGTCTATCTCCAAAGTGTGCACTATTATCCTCTGCTGTCCTTTGCCCACAATATTCCATGGCTTATGGTTTTACTTCATTATTCATTGGCTCTTTCTTCTACCTGAGTACAGGCTCCATGGGGTTAAGGATGTCTCAATAGTATTCTTGTGCACCTTCATTGTTTACCAGAAGGCTTGGACTTCAAGAAATATTTGAAAGATAAACCAATGAAGGAACACATGAAACAAGACTATATTAATTCTTTTTTTAATTTTTAAATTTTTTTATTTAAGAGAAAAAAGACATATAAAACAAAGACAAAAAGCAAAGGAGACAAATAAAGAACAACAGAAAATCCACAACTGTAACACTATGGGTTTACAAAACGAGATGATAGGACCTTGACAATGGTTGCAATATTGTGTATCTTTACCTTCAACATGGTTGTTTACATTAACAGATACAGACATGTAAAATTGATCTAAGCATATGAGTATTAACCATTCTCTCTCAACAGTATAGTCATTTTAGTTATCTCACTTATACATATATACAGATTTATGTCTTTTTCCTTTTCCCTTCCTTCTTTCCTCCTTTTCCCTCTTCCAGTTACTTTTGTTCTTTGAGTAGTTTCTTACCTTACACAATATTTATTGTAGATTTTGGATCATATATACTTTTTCAGTTTCTTACACTAGGGAGACAATATGGTATTTACACATATGGGTTTGATTTATCTCACTTATGGGTATGGTCTCAAGTCATGTTCATTTACTTATAAAAGTCTCAATGCAATCTTTCTTGATAGCTGAGTAATACGCCATTATATAAAAATACCACATCTTTTTTATCCATTCCTTAATTGATGGGCACTTGGGTTGTTTTCAAGATTTGGCTATTACAAATTGGGTTGCTAGAAACATGGGTGCACAAATGTCACTGTGGTATGATGATTTCAATTCTTCTGGGAAAATCCCCAGAAGCAGGATAGCTGGGTCAAATGGGATCTCTAATCCTAGCTTCTTGAGGAATCTCCACACTGATTTCCATAGTGGTTGCACCACTCTACACTCCCACCAACAGTGGAGTAGAGTTCCTTTTTCCCCACAGCTCCTCCAACATTTGTTATTGGTTGATTTTTTTTTTATCTTGGCAATACTTTCCCGAGTGAGATGGAATCTCAGTGTTGTTTTAATTTGCATTTCCCGAGTGACCATTGATGTTGAACATTTTTTCATATACTTATTTGCCATTTATATTTCTTTCTTTGAGAAGTGTGTATTTATCTCAGATGCCCATTTTTTGATTGGGTCCTTGTATTTTGGAGGCCTGATTTCTTTTAATTCTTTATATGTTTTAGATAGAAGTCCTTTGTCTGGTAGACAATTGGCTAAGATATTTTTCCAGTTTGTGGGTTTTCTTTTCATTCTGTTGGAGATTTCTTTTGACATGCAAAAATTTTTTAGTATGACAAGATACAAGTTGTTGATTCTGGGAAGTGTTTGCCATGCAGTTTGATTTTTGTTCATGAACTCTCTGCCTACTCCTATGTCATCAACATTTTTTTCCTATTTTGTCTTCCAGCAAATTTAGTGTCTCTGTTTTAATATTCAGATCTTTTATCCATTTTGACTTTATTTTAGTGCATGGCGATAGACATGGATCTAGTTTTAGTTTACAACATATAGAAAGCCAGTTTCTCCAGCACTATTTGTTAAAGAAGCTATCTTTCTTCCAATGTACATGTTTGGCCTCTTTGTAAAATATGAGGTGGCTGAGTGTGTTTGTAGTTGTGGCTGTATCCTCTAATCTATTCCATTGATCTTCAGGTCTGTTTTGATTCCAGTACCATGATGATTTTATCACAGTAGCTTTGTAGTATGCTTTGTAGTATAGTTTCAAGTCAGGGACTGTGATGCCTCCTGCCTTACGTTTGTTGCCCAGAACTGCCTTTGCTATTCTAGACCTCTTCCGGTTCCAGATGAATTTCAGGAAAGATTTCTCTAGCTCTGAGAGGTATGCAAGTGGTATTTTGATTGGGATTGCATTAAATCTGTATAAAAATTTTGGGAGAATGGCCATTTTCACGATGTTTGTTCTTCCTATCCATGAACAGGGAATATCTTTCCATTTTCTGAAATGTTCTTTGATTTCCTTCTTCAGAGTAATGTAATTTTCACTGTATAGATCTTTTACTTCCTTTGTTAGGTTGATTCCTAAGTATTTCATTTTTTTGGATGCTGTAGTGAAGGGTGTAGTTTCCTGTATTTCCCTCTCAGTGACTTTGTTGTTTGTGTACAGAAATGCTATGGATTTTTGAGCGCTGACTTTGTATCCAGCAACATTACTGAACTTGGTTATTGCATCTAGAAGTCTTTCAATGGATTTTTGGGGGTCTTCTATGTAGAGTATCATATCATCTGCAACTAGAAATAATTTTACTTCTTCCTTTTCTATCCTTATTCCCTTTATTTCTTTCTCTTGTCTAATTGCTCTGGCTAATATTTCCAGAACTGTATTGAATAGGAGTGGTGATAATGGACATCCTTGTCTTGTTTCTGATTTTAGGTTGAAAGTTTTCAGTTTTTGTCCATTTAGTAGGATGTTGGTTGTTGGTTTATGATACATGGCTTTTATCAGATTGAGGCAGAGATCATCTATTCTGATTCTCTGTAGGGTTTTTATCATGAATGAGTGTTGAATTTTGTCGAAAGCTTTTTCTGCATCTATTGAGATGATCATGTGGTTCTTGTCCTTGGCCCTGTTGATATGGTGTATTACATGTATTGATTTGCGTATGTTGAACCACCCCTGCATTCCTGGGATGAATCCCACCTGATCGTGTTGTGTAATCTTTCTGATAACTTGCTGTATTCTATTTGCCAGTATTTTATTGAGGATTTTTGCGTCTGTGTTCATTAGGGAGATTGGTCTGTAATTTTCTTTTTTGATTGGTTCTTTCTCTGGTTTTGGTATTAGGGTAATACTTGCTTCCTGGAATGAGTTAGGGAGACTTGCTTCCCTTTCAATTTCATTGAGTTTGAGGAGTGTTGGCATTAAGTCTTCCCTAAATTTCTTGTACAATTCAGCAGTGAATCCATCAGGACCTGGGCTTTTCTTTGTTGGTAAGGTTCTAATTACATTTTCAATTTCATTAGCTGAAATTGGGTTATTCAGCAGTTTTACATCTTCTGGATTCAGCTTTGGTAATTCATAGGTTTCTAGGAATCTGTCTATTTCTTCTGTGTTATCAAATCTATGTGAGTAAAGGTTTTCAAAGTAGGTGTTGATGATCCTCTGCACTTCCACAGGGTCTGTAGTGATTTCACCCTTTTCATTTCTTATTGCTTGAATCTGAGTTTTTTCTTTCCTCTTTTTGATAAAGTTATCTAGAGGTTTATCAATTTTATTTATTCTTTCAAAGAACAAACTCTTTGACTCATTAATTCTTTGTATTATTTTCTTGGTTTCAAGTGCATTAATTTCTGCTCTAATCTTGATAATTTCCTCCCTTTTTTGGGCTTTGGACTTGACTGGCTCTTCTTTTTCTAGAAGTTTGAGGTGCATTATTAGGTTGTTTATGTGTGTTCTTTCCATTTTTCTGATGTGGCAGTTTAGTGCTAGATATTTCCGCCTGAGGACCGCTTTCATTTTGTCCCACAGGTTCTGGTAACTTGTATTTGCATTTTCATTCAATTGTAGGTATTGTTTAATTTCTTCTTTAATTTCTTCCATGACCCATTGATCGTTTAGGAGAGTATTATTTAATTTCCATGTGTTTATGGAATTCTTGTGGGTTTGTTTGTCTTTAATTTCCAATTTTATTGTGCTATGGTCAGATAATATGCATGGAATTATTTCAGTTCCTTTGCATTTACTTAAGCATGTTCTGTGGACCTGTATATGATTTATTTTAGAGAATGACCCATGTGCAGCTGAGAAGAATGCGTATTCTGATGTTGATGGGTATACATCTACTAGGTCGATTTGTTCACAAGTTTGATTCAGTTCTGTTATTTCTTTGCTGATTTTTTGTTTGGTTGATCTGTCTCTCTGTGACAGTGGGGTGTTAAGGTTCCCCATTATAACTGCTTTATTGTTTATTTGGTTTTTCATGTCTATTAAGAATTGTCTTACATAGTTGGGTACTCCCATATTTGGTGCATATATATTTATGATTGCAATGTCTTCCTCTTGAAGTTTTCCCCTAACAAGTATGTAGTGACCTTCTTTATCTCTTTTGATCATTCTCAGCTTGAAGTTTTCATTGTCTGCAAACATAATAGCTACCCCTGCTTTTTTCTGGGTTCCTATTGCATGGAGTATTGTTTTCTAGCCTTCGATTTTTAGTCCGTGAATTTCCTTTTGAGTGAAATGTGTTTCTTGTACACAGCATATTGTTGGGTTTTGTTTCTTAACCCACTCTGCTAGTCTGTTTCTTTTTATTGGTGAGTTGAGACCATTTACATTGATTGATATAACTGATATATACTGGCTCATCCCTGTCATGATATCTTTCTGTTGTTGGTTTTCTACATTTTCTGTTTAATTTCTTGCCCTGCTTAGTGGTTTTCTTTTGTTGTTGTTCTTAAGATTGTGGCTGTATTTGTCTCTTTCTATAGTGTCTTTCAGTACTCTTTGTATTGTTGGTTTGGTGGCCATAAATTTCTTCAGCTGTTCTTGGTCATGAAAGTATCTTATTTCTCCATCAATTTTTAAGGAAAATTTTGCAGGGTACATCAATCTGGGTTGAAAGTTGTTTTCTTTCAGGATTTGAAATACTTCACTCCAAGCTCTTCCTAACATAAAGTTTTGTGTTGAGAAGTTTGCTGTGATTCTGATAGGCTTTCCTTCATAGGTGATCTGTTTCTTTTCTCTGACAGCTTTTAGTATTTTGTTCTTGTGCTGTATTTCTGATACTGTAATTATCATATTTCTGGGTGAAGGTTTATTTTGGCTATGATTAATTGGGGTTCTTTATGCCTCATTTACCTGTATATCAGATTCTCTTCCCATGTTCTGAAAATTTTCTGCTATTATTTCTGCAAATAGTCTTCTCAGGTCATTAGTATTGACCCCTGCTTTTTCATTGATGCCTATTAATCTTATGTTATTTCTCTTGGCATCATCTTGCAGCTGTTGAATTGTTGTTTCTTGGTTCCTTACTATATTTAAGAGATCATTTCTTTCGTGATCATAAGCTTCCATGGTGTCTTCAAGGTCTGAGATTCTATCTTCAGCTTCATTCAAGTGGTTTTGCCAACTTTCCATGGAATGTTTAGTTTTCTGAATTTCCCTTTGAATCTGTTTCATGCATTCTATTTGTCTCTTATTTTGTTCATTCAAAGTTTCCATCATTTTCTTACGTTCTTCTATTTTTTTATCTTGATCTTCTTTAGATACACATAACATTTGACAACCATCTTTCATAATGGTTGTCATTTCATTTTTTAGCTCAGAGGTTATTTCTGATTTGAGTTTCTCTATAGCCTCATGGAATTGTTTCTTTACTTCATTTGCTATCATTTCAGAAAGTTCAGTTGTGTGACTCCCAGTGTATTCCATTTCAGTGTCTCTTGAGTTTGTTCTCAGTGGACTGGAGGATTGAGACTGCCTCTTGCTCTTTCATTTTGTCATTTTCTTCTGGGGCCTGTGTGGCTAGGCAGCCTCCTGATGGATTGCACTGGAACACTGTGCTGGGTAGAGCTTCAGTCCTCCAATAACCCAATGGCTAGCCAAGATTATGGTGCTGGACCCTTGTGTTCTGTGGTCTGTGAGGCTGGTCGTGTGTTCTCCTGATGTACTTTGTTGGGTTGCTCTGGGATGCTGGGCTGGACGAAGTTTATATCCTCCCTGTAGCTAGCAGGGTCACACCCCTGGAGCTTGCTGCTGGGGTCTAAAACCTGGCTGTGTAGAGTTCAGAACCTCCACAACTCAGGTGGCTAGCAGAGAGGCATCCCTGGGGTGTGTCGCTGGACCTTCAACCTTGCTGGGTGCAGTTCAGAATCTCTGGGACCCAGGCAGCTAGGCAGAGCACACCCCAGAGTGTGGCACCACCAGGACCTTGAGTCTGGCTGTGAGGAATTCACAGTCTCTGAAGTGCAGGGCAAGCCTGGGTGTGTCCTAGGCACATAGTGCCAGGACCTTACTCCTGGTTGGGTGGGGTTTGCAACCTTTAGGACCTGCCACAGGGCTGCACCCCTAAACAATGGAGTTTGCGCCTTGTGCTTTAATGCACAGAGCTGAAGTTCTCTAAGTCCCTGCCACTATGCTGGCCACTCCCTGATGAGTGGCTCTGGGGCTCTGGGCTGGGCTGGGCTCAGTACCTCTGTGTCCTGTGAAGCTGACCGGGCATTCCCCTGATGGATTGTGCTGGGACACTGGGCTGGGTAGAGCTCAATCCTCTGTGCAGCTAGTGAGGACTCACCCCTCGAGTGTGTTGCTGGACTTTGTGCCTTACTTGGTGGGTGTCAGAATCCCCAGGAACCAGGCAGCTAGGTGGAGTGCAACCCTGAATGCAGCATCACCAGGACCGACTATGCTAATTCTTGTAATAAAATAAAGACCCATTATTCTTTTGGGAGGTAAGATATCTCTGGGGACTTTGAGGAGTTTTCTGAGGAGAGGATTGACAAAAGAAAGCCTTGTCCTGTCACAGCTTTCTGGTCTTCTGCTGCTGTGGACAATGCCCTCCTGCATTCCCCATGCCTGGACTTGGGTGGCCAATCTGAGCCTAATGGAATTGCTTGCATGCCATCAGAAGTAGGAGGAGCTGGCACCAGTAAACAGAGCACTCTAAGAAATCAATGACTAGGAACACATCAAATGTCCCAAGTCCAAGAATGGGATTCTGATACTGGCCTCCTTTTCACCTGAATTGTTTATTGCAAAAATAACTCAGACCATGGGGTAGAGAGCTGGAGAGGGACAATATTTTACCTTAAAATAGACCTAGGGTCCTTTTCCTCACCATCACCTCCACCACTATCAACTGGGTCCTACCTTCTGTTATTCCCACAGAATTACTGCTATGACTTTCTCTTGTGTTTCTCTGCTTCTAATACCACCATCTTCCTAACCCAGAAATTAGTATCATACTCTTAGAACCTACTTGCAATCATGTCCCTCCTTGTGCTCGCAACACTTGTGGGAAAAGTCAAAGTCAGCCTGCAAAGCATTATGGGATCTGTCTTCCAACCTTTATCTTACTTTGTCCTCTTTACCTTGCTCCTGCTACCTGGGATTGGGATATTTGTTGATTGCACCAATAAGGACACTACTTTCAGGCTCCAGATGTTACCTCTGCTTGCAATACTTTTCCCTCAAAACCTGCTTCCCCAAGTCCCTTACTTCCTTCAAGTCCTTGTTCCTAATTAGATCTAATCATCCCACTTAGAAAGACCTAATATCACAACCTAACTTTCTCTTGTTTCATTCCCAAATTCCTTTCCTATCTGTTACTCATAGCATCTACCGATTTCTTCTATTCTCTGTTATTATTGATTAATCATGCACAGGCTTAGTACCCTTTATTGGAAATGCGTGGGAACAAGTGTTTCAGATATTGGATTTCCCCCCCAGTTTTAGAATACTTACATATGCATATCCACTTGGGGTGGGACCCATTTCTAAACATGAAGTATAACCTGAAGCTCATTTTACATCATAGCTTTAATAATTTTGTGCATGAAACAAAGATTTGTGTTGTTCAGATTTTTGTTTGTAGCTCATGTCACTGCTAACAGAATTTCAGATTTTTGGAGTATTTCAAACTTTAGATATTCAGATTAAGAATGCTGAACCTGCACAGAGTCTGTACCTGTTACTCAGATTGAACTTCATGAGAGCAGGCATCTTTGTACTCTATGCATGCTCATGATTCTCAAACATTCTGGGTATTGCCCAGAACATAGTAAATCCTCCATAAATATTTGTTGTTGATTTAATGAGGAATTGCTGAAATCTGTTGAAGGCTTCTTATGTCCTTGGCACTGGGCTAAGCATTTACTTGTGGATTATATTATTTAACCCTCATATCTCCAGAGAATCAAAACCTTTTCCATGACCTATGTTACTCCCATAACCTGGTCCTTCCATGCCTTCTGCTGTATCTCTTGTCATTCTCTTTATGCCCCAAACACATGGAGCCATGTGGCCTCAGAGGTTCTGTACTGTATTTGCTTTTCCTCTATGGAAAGCCCACTCTCTTAGAACATCACTTGGTCCCTCACTCCCACACTTTATTAGGGGTGCTAGTCAATACCCATCATCAGGAAGGTCTTTGCTGACTTCTCTATCTAAATTAGCATCTCATCACTCATTTTCATCCTCTGTTTCTTCTATGAACACTACATTATATTTTGGTTCATTGGTTTCCTATCCTTTCTCCCTACTAGAAAATCAGGGTAGAGGATGTTCACTCATTGCTGATGCCCTGGTATCTGGAACAACGTGTATCAAGAGATGCTCACCATCCCCTTTAGACTGGGCATCTAAATGTGGATCTAAATGTGTCTAAATGTGGATCCAGAGGCTGGAACGAGTTACCCAAATTCCCTAGATTATAGAAGTAATAGAGAGGCTAGGAAGAACTCAGGGCTTGGTTCTGTCCTTAAACACTGCCATAAATTATGGTCTTAGAGTCCCTTACAAACCCAATTTGATTTTTTAATATGGCTGGTGACTGATAAGTTAATCCAATATTGAAAAGTATAATATCTTATGCAATCTTCATATTTGAAGTCTTGGACACATCCTAGAAGCCCTACTGTCAACTCCTGCAAAACAAGCATTGTGTGAACTTGAGCAAGTGAATTATCTCTCTAAACCCAGTTTGCTCACTTTTCATGATGCTAATTGATATAGGGTTCCAAAGAGTTAGTGCTTGTGATGTCTTTAACACAATATTTTGTGTGATAAACACTAAAGAGATTTAATTTCCAATGTTATGAGTCATTTTGGTTACCTGTTGCTGGAACAAAGTGCTTGACATACACAACTTAAAGGAGAAAAGGTTTATTTGTGCTCATGGTTTCATTCCAAGGTTAGCTGATTCTAAGGCAGAAACAGAATACAGGAAGGTTATGGAGGAAGAAAGCTGCTTAACTCATGGCATTCAGGAAGTAGAGAGCAGGAGAAAGAGCTCAAGAGTAAGGGAAAAGAGATCAAATATAATGCCCAAGGTGATACCAAGAATTGTGCTTTACTAATCTCTTAGTTGTCTGTCAAGTCAATCAAGTTGGGATCAAGATTAATCATGACATGTGTTCCTATTCCTCCCACATGGTTTAGTACCTAGCACATAGTATAAATTCCAGAATTTACTGTGGTTCAAGTTATTACACCCCATTCATGAAATACTGTCCAGAGACATAAGATGCCTGTCTTCCACATCATAACTCCTGCATTACACTTTTCTGATCCACTGAACTCAGTGTTGGCTATGGGAGCTGTTTTAATCAGTGACATATGAACAGAAGTGACATAGATCTTTTTCATTCCAGGAGGAAGCTTTAAGAGCTACTGTGAAACCAGTGCACTGGGAGGTTAAGGCAGGAGAATATTAAGTTCAAGCACAGAATGAGCAATTTAGCAAGTTAGTGAGAACATGTCTCAAAAAATAAAAATAAGAAGGCCCAGGAATATAACTTATACAAGGGTCCTGGGTTCAGTTCTCAGTTCCAAAAAAGAAAAAAGCCATGGTAAAGCGCTGTGTTGTTTGTTCTGATCCCATCTGGCCCTGGACATGAGACTAACAACATTCCAGATAGATGCTACTTCAGAGATTAACCCTAGAATCACAGGTTGAGAGTCTGCTGGCAAAAGTGCCTATCAGCAACATGAAACATGATCAAGAAATAGGCATTTGTTGTTCTGAGTGAGACATTGGAAATTGAGGCCATTTGTTACTGCAGCACACACATGCCTACCCTGACTGTGTAACACTGTGTCATGAAACTATGGTCATAGTGTCATCTCTGAATTCTACATGTTTTTGAATGAAATGCATATGCTGGAAAACTGCATGGGGCAGAAAGGTGGAAAGTGATGGCAAGGAGAGTATTCCAGCTGGGAAAGACAAGCAGGCTAGAGAGCCCCAGACCAGATCTAAGGAACATAGTTCTGTTACCGGTAGTAATGGTGACTGATGAGGTCAAAGGTGTGCAAATTAAATAACTTTTTTTTTCAGTTTCCTTAAATCAGTATCTTTTATTGTTGATTTTCACATAGTAAATACAATACATATTTTTTCACAGAAAAGACCCCAACAGAAAGTATAGAAAGAATATAAATACCTAAAGAAAGCATGGAAATCTCAATCCTGTTGTGCTCAATTCTTCCCAGGAGACATTCACTGGTATTGTTTGGCATAGATCTTTTATCTGAGCATTTACATGAGTAGATATTTCTGTATCATTAATAAATGAAATCAGACTGTATGCATTGTTCTGCAATTTGCTCTTCTTATTTTAACTTAGCATTTCTTGGCGATCTTTCCATGGCACTCCACAGAAGTCTATTTCATTTTTATAATGGCTCATGTTATTTCCACGATATGGATGAAGTATAATTTATTTAACTTTCCACTATTAATGGACATTTATATCCATTTGAATTTTTCCCTCCTCCTGTGATTCATGGGCTCCAATAGCTCTGCTAATGTCAAGCTTTACAACTCAGCAATATAAACGACCACATTTTTCTCTCACTGAATTTGTAAATGTCTCATCAACAATAGCACAGGGGTGGAAATGTGAGTTGGTTGCAGATGCCACTTGTACAGGCCATGGTTGTCTCTTCTGGGTACAGCTACTATGTGTCAGTACTGTTTCTGAGTGAAACAGAAGAGCAGCCCCTTCCCAACTCTGATGTCCCCAATTTCTCTCTTCTCCCAGGAGCCATACTCAATTCCCAAGAAGATTCCAAGCTAAATATTTCCTGTCCTTTGACCCAAGAAGCATATCTAATGACAAATATATTCTTAGTTAATTTTATACCTGAGTTTGACATTCCCCTGATCTATTTTTCATGCCTACTCTGCCTTCATTTATTTCTGGTGTCTTGCTCTGTATAACTATCTGTTTCTGTCATTCTCTGTTTCTGTTGTATCCTTCTTCTTTCCTCCACCCCAATATACAAATATAGACAATCAAGGTGTGTGCATTAGTTATCATATGGAATTTTCCTGGGAGTGAGGAAGTAGAACATAGCAATTTGGGGGCAATAAGATAAGACTTTATTAGTGAGATTTTGCAGGTGCTTTTCCATGACCTCATGTTTGATAGGGTCCTCAATTCCATCTTGTCTATTCTAGGATGTTGTCCTACCATGACAACATTTCTAAAGCCCGTGCATGTTCTATAAATTTACATTTAATGCCATATTTAAAAAGAATGAATGACCAACTTTTAGGATTGGAATAAATTCCTATAGGTAAGAATAGTTCACCAGTCTCCACCACTAGAAATAGTAAAAGATGATGGACTAGCTGGTGTGGTGGTGTACACCTGCAATCTCAGCACTTTGGGAGGTTGAAGTATTAGAATTCCAAGATCAAACCCAGCATAGACATCTTAATTACATACTGAGATCCTGTCTCAAAAATAATAAAAAACTTAAAAAGATTGGGTATATACTGCAGTGCAAGAACCCTGGATTCAACCTTCAGCACTCACTTGATGCACATACATAAATGGATGTAATGTTGAGGGCCAAGAAGCCAGCCAACATGGCTTCCCTCTGACCTCCCTTATGCATTCCACACCTGAAATGTCTATAGTGAGGCCCTTTCTCAGGGGATGATCCCCTGGTTTGGTGAACTAGAAAATCAGTTCCTCTTGGTTGGAGTGTTCAGGTCAGGAACAGTCTTGTGAGATCCTTTTGGTAAATGTCACAGAGCCATTAGAAATGAGGCCCTATTGGCTGGCAATAAGCCAACAGGATAAAAGTTTAGAGCTGGAGGCATCATTTTTGCCTTGGAGATAATTTCCTTTAAAATAATTCTACAGTCATCACTCCATAAAGAACCCATGGAAGGTGAAGCCAGCCCAAGAGGGTAGACTCCAAGGATGGAGTGATTATCTGTGTCACTGTGCAGCATCTGAATCCAATCCTCATGCCTTGCAGTCCTTTCATTGCACATCATCCTGTTCACCCCTTCTTTGAGGCATTTTCATGTTATCCTTTGTTATGGTTTGTGTCTGGATGTTCCCCCAGAGCCTCATGTGGTCATGGGCATCAGGCTTCTAGAGTTTGTGACTGATTCACGGGCTAATGCTGGGGTCATGTGTGTGAGTGCTACACCCAAGTATACAATACAATATAAGGGATAGAAAGAGTTTTCTTTGTGCTTATCTCTTTTTGCTCCTCCCTTGTTGCTTTTGCAGTCTTCCTCCACTATGAATTGCTGCCCTTTGCCATGTGCCACTCTGCTTTGGAGCTAGCCACATATGGGCTGAAACCTCCACAAACTGTAAGCTAAACAAACCTTTCCTTCCTTGACTTTAGGCATCAGGTATTTTGTCTCAGCAACAAGAGAAAAGTAACCAAGACACCTTTTATTTCTGGAATGTTCATCCCCTGGATAGGTAGTAAGTTCAAGAGCCCTGAGCTCAAGGATCTCCTCCTGAGGAGGCCCACCCTGACCCCACTCCAGGCAGACCTCCTCTTAGTATTCTCTGTCTCTTATCTCCCTAGTATGCTCATTATTCATAAAAACCTACATTGCAGATCCTTGATATTTACTGAAGCAAAGAACCATCAGTGTCTAACTTAGGTTAAAGTCACCTGATCAGAGCTCTGTTCTGGATTATGATGCCTGGATTCCAACTCTGACTAGATGTGGTCTCAGGGAAACCACCTATACTTTTGAGATTCAGTTTCCTCATCTATGAAATAGGAATAATAATGGCACTCACATCCAAGGGATGCTATAAGGATTCCACAAGATATGGGTTGTAAATCCAAAGTCAGCATGGAGCAATGATGGACTGCGTTCATTCTAATCAGAGACCTGGGAGCTGCTGCTTTTTCTGCTAACAGAGAAGTCAGCCAGTGATGCCAAAGGACAGATGCTCCACTTAAAGTTTGGGGTTTTTCAGGCAGTGTATTTTTAATGTCCCCAAGCCAAACTGAAATGAGGTCAACTACACAAACTCTGAAGAATGCTGTGTTGGCCTTGCCCTGGTTTGAATCCTGCAGCTGCCCAGGAATCCATGGTCCAGCCATGTTCACAGAACATCTCTTCTTGCCTGGAGGCTCCTTGAAGTTTGCACTTCTCAAAATGCAACATGATAACCCATCAACTGGGCATCTTCTCCAAGTATTACTTCTGACCCAGAAGGTCTGGGGCCCAAGATGCTGCTGATCAGAGGACTGTGTTGAAAGCAGCCAGATGGATAAACAGGAAGAGGAAAGGCCCATTGCTCCAAAGAGCTGGCTCACAAGTTCTTTGACTGAGAAGGAAAGAAAACAATGAGAAATGGAAAAAAATACTGCGCACCACAATCTCACTAATGTCTAAAATTAGATTAGCATAATTAAAAATTTAAAAGCTAGATTAAAGTGTGTCAGCCTGGAATTGAGTGCTGAATTATGCTGTGGTGCTTGGCTTTTTGCTTAACGGTTTGTGCTAATGGGTATTTCAAAGACTTCTGGGTTACTTGTTCTTTGTGATTTTTAATTATCACCAAATACATCCCATTGGCCCTATTTTAGAGATGTCTCTTGTGGGACATGGCTGCCACCACCCTCCAACAATGTACAAGCATGCTGTGGCTCTGGCCCTCTCTTCTCTAACTCTTGGGATGCTTTGGAGCAAAATGGGGAGTGCAGTCACTTTTATCGGTGTGCTTGTAACGTGTCACCATATCTGTCATGATGACTGGCAATACTATTATTCATATTCTCATTTTATAAGCAACAAAGTCAAGGTTCAATTAAGTAATCTGCTCCAGGTCACACCAATAATTAGTGGGGAGAGCTGGGACCCTAACACAGTTCTGTTTGACTTCAAAACATATATATGTTTCAAATGAGCTCTGGAAAGAATAAGCCCTTCTGGAGTTCAGTTGAAGTGGGGTGTGTGTGTGTGTGTGTACAAGCAGAAGAGGTGAGGTGGCGCCAAGAGAAAGGGAACCAGAGTGAGCATCTAATTGTAAAATGTCTGTCTCTTTGTTTTTGCTCAAGCTGCCATCCTGGCCCCATTACCAAATGATATAATTTACTACATACTTGAACAGAATGAGACTAAGTGATCTGCTCCCTCACCAGCGTCACAAAGCTCTTATTAACTCAGTGCTAATTCTGGTCCTGGAGTCATGAAGTCTGTACTCAGACACCAGGAGATTAGGATCCTGAGGGGATATTATCTTAGTGACATCCCTGTGGTCACAGCTTCCCCCCTGGAATGGGCAAGGGCTCTCTGGAACAAGGCACACTCATCAGGATTGCTCTTTCGTGGGCGATGTCCACACCTTGCCAGGCTTCTCTCCAGGGTCTTCTGAGATTTGCAGTTTTCCAAAAATGTCTTCCTATGACTCTGATTTTGTTCACTGAGCTATTTTGAAAGAGTCTTGGGAGTGAACTTTGCCTAGCCTGATCCTTAATTGAAAGTTCACTTACTTAGGTAGAGGCAGCTTTGAGCTGAAGACTGACCTTCTCACCTATTTATATAAGCCTGAGAGCTATGTCTACTAATTTTATTCTTTTAAGAAATATTTACTAAGGATTAACTATGTGCTGGTCAGTCTTTTAAATATTGAGACTAAGTGAACAAAATTTGCATTCTAGATGATGAGATATTAAGAATAAATGTAAAAATAAATGCAAGAATGGTCAGCCCCTGTGGAAAACAGATTGGATATTCTTTAAACATAGAATTGCTTGAAGTATTGAAAACAGATACACAAACCAGTGGTGACCAGTACTTGTACTATTATATGCAACAGTCCAGAAAGTGGAAACAACTCAAATGGCCATCAGGAGTTGAGTGGATACACAATATGTGTTTCATCCATACACTGGAGCATTATTTGGCCATAAAAAGAATGACATCCTCATATATGTGTGACAAGATGGATGAGTTTTATGTTGGATGGATGAGATCAATATGTCCAGTGAAAGAATTCAGAGGCAAATTATGATTCCATTTATATGAAAGCATCTAGAATAAGTAAATTCATGGAGGCAGACTAGAGGTTGTCAGGGGTTGGGAGAAGAGACATAGGAAGAGACTACTGATGGATATGGGGTTTTTCTTTGGAGTGATGATGACTTGGAACTAGCTAGAGGTGGTGGTTGCACAACATTAGGAATGGACTGAATACCAGTGAATGGCATTCATGAAATTGTTCATTTTAAGTCAGGAGAATTTTACCTCATTTAAAAATGCAGAATAGTGGAATAATAAGATGGGTTAACAACTGGATAAAGAGTATAATGGGGTAAGAGTCCACGGGATAATACATTAGAATGATGTTAGTGAAATGGTCAAAGCGGGCCTCCATTATATGACAATAAAGTCTGGTGAAGGGAAGAAGTGGGAAGACCTGTCCAGAGACTGTGGTTCTTGTCCATAGAGGAGGTGACAATGGCAGAGACTTCATTAGCAGAAGTACAGGTGAAGACATGGGTGGACATGGATAGATTCAATTCTTGACTGAAATCTTCAGGCAAAAGTCTAGCTATTGGGGAAAAATGTACAAGGCAGTTATGGTCTGATTTGAAGCAAAAGTCATGGGGAGATTTGAGTCTTAGGCATGGGGGACATTTTTTGGATATTCTCTGTGTGATTACTTGTGAGTGTGCTTTTGTAGAGTAGTAAAATTTCCATTATCTTGTCAGTCAGCTGGAGATCTCTTGAGGACAAAGCTGATTCTTTAAGCAGATACACTGATGGGAAACTGGGAGGAAAAGGGGCACCTTGAAGTCATCAGTCTGTTAAAGCCAAATAAAAAAAAATTTAAGCTGGGCATGGTGGTGCACTCTTTTTAAAAATTTTTATTTTAAAGAGAATAAAAGCAAAACAGAACAGAAGAAAGCAGATAGGACAAAACATTGCAAGCAACACAGGACTTCAAAATAAGTGAACAGGAAATCAACAGTGGCTACCATAACATCTCCTGTCCTCCTCAAAATAGGTGTCCATATCTTCACACACAATGAATTCAAGCAAAACACAAAGTATAAAACAGATAAAAACAAAAGAATGAAAGAGTTACAGGCCTTCAAAACCCAAGAATAGGAAAATCGACAATGGCTACCGTAAAGTCTTTCGTTCTCTTCAAAATAACTGTCCACTCTTTCACACATATTGAAAATCAAATAATACAGAACACACTAAGAACAATCAAAACAAAGGATAAAAGCATTACTGGACTTCACAACAAGATGATAGGAAATCAGCAATGACTACTATAATGTGTTGTTTTCTTCAAAGTAGCTGATTATACCATCACTCATAGTAAAATCAATTCATGTAAACTCCTTAGGAGAAGTTCTAGGCATGTATAATCCTATACATGTACATTTATCCCTTCTGTTTTAGAGGGAAAGACAAAACAAAATATAACAAATTACAAGAAAAACAAGAAAAAAAGAGGCTAATAAATAACGATAACAAAGAGCCCAAAATAATAACAATACAGACTTGCAAAACAAGATGATAGGAACCTAACTAAGGTTGTTATTTTGCATAGCTATCTTCAAAAGAATTACTCAGATTACCAGATATAGACTGGCAAAATTCATCTAATCCTATGAATGTTAACTATTTTGTTCCAAGAACTAATGGAATTAGTAACACAATCTTCCTAGCTTTCTTAAGTGTATATATACAAATTTATATCATTTCTCTTTTCTCTTTCTTCTGTTCTCCTTTCCCCTATCTGATTTATTTTTTCCCCTTTGGGCAGTTTGCTACCCTTCAGCAATATTTACTGAAGATTTTGTATATTATTTACTCTCAGCTTATTACACTAGGGAGACAATATGATGTTTGCACATTTAAGTCTGATTTATTTCACTTATGAGTATAATCTCAAATTGCATCCATTTACCTACAAAAGCCTTGAGTTTATCATTTTATAACTGAGTAGTACTCCATTGTATGAAAGTACCACATCTTTTTTATCCATTCCTCTGTTGATGGGCATTTAGGTTGTTTCCAAGATTTGGCTATTACAAAGTGTGCTGCTATAAACATGGGTTTACATATATCACTGTGGGATGATGACATTTTCAATTCTTCTGGGAATATGCCCAGAAGTGGAATAGCAGGATCAAATGGGACTTCCAATCCCAGCTTTCTGAGCAACCTCCATACTGATTTCCACTCCCACCAACAGTGCAGTAGAGCTCCTTTTTCCCCACAGCCTCTCCAGCATTTGTTATTGGTGTTTTTCTTGATCCTGACCATTCTTTCTGAAGTGAGATGAAATCTCAGTGTTGTTTTAATTTGCGTTTCTCTAATGACCAATGATGCTAAACATTTTTTCATGTATTTATTTGCCATTTATATTTCTTTGGCAGAGAAGTGTGTATTCATCTCAGTCCCAGCATTCAGGAGGCTGTGGTAGGAGGATCGTTGTGAGTTCAAGACCAGCCTGGGCTACAAGGCCAGCCTGAGCTGCATAGCGAGACCCTGTCTCAAAAAATAGAGCCGAAGATTTAGCTCAGTGGCTTAAGCACCTGCCTGGCAGGCTCAAGGTTGTGAGTTCGATCCTTGGCACAAAACAAACAAACAAATAAACAAGCAAACGAACAAACAACAACAACAACAACAACAATTTAACAGTTTTCAAGAATTTTCCTCATGTATGGCTGGAGGAAGCAAAGGAGAGACAAGAGAGAAGGTGAGAAGGGCTCAATGAGATCATGTAATGCAGTGCAGTTGCCCAAGGACCACTAGATGGTGGGGACTCTCTGGCGAGCTTTCTTGAGTCACCCAGTTTAAGGTCCTGTGAAAAGATGAAGAAACTGAGTCCCAGAGAAAAAACATGCTTGCAAAAAGATAGGGAGATAAGCTCAGCATGGTAGTTAACACCTGTAATCCTAGGTACTTGGAAGGCTGAGACAGGAGGATTGTCAAGCTCAAGGTCAGTCTGGGCAACTTTGCCAGATACTGGTTCAAAATAAAATTTAAAAAAAGGCTGGAGATATAACTCAGTGAGAAGCTCTGGGTTCAGTCTTCAGTACTTAAGTAAAAAACAGTAAGCGCCTGCCAGGTTGTGAGTTCAATCCCCGGTGCCGCAAAAAAAAAAAAAAAAAAAACAGGAATAATGAGTGTTGTGTTAAAAAATCAAATGCTTTGGACATCAAATGGACAATATATGATGTCCAAAATCAAATATTATCAGATACTGATAACACAGCATCTTCCTGTGTTAGAATTTTTTGAAATGATTTCTTTAAAGATAAATAAATACCCATGCTTTACTCATTGTAAATTTATAGCAAAATGAAAAAAAAAACCAGATGGCAGACACCCATCTACCCACCTATCTACCTTCTCATTCATCTGTCTGTTTGCGCTACTCACCACCCTCCTTATATCTTCTCATCCATCCATCCATTCATCTCTCCATCCATCCACCTACCCATCTATTCACTCACACACCTCCTTATCTTCTGTCCATTCATTCATACATTAATCCACCCACTCTCCTACCTTCTCATTGATCCATGTAACTTCTAACCTACTGCCTGCCCATCTACTTATACATTCATTTATCTGTTCACCTACCTATCCATCCATTTCCTCATCCAACAAATATTTGTAGCAAATTTACCTTCAGAGATAAGATGAGAGATTTTCCAGAAGCAGATCCTGCATGGCCTTATATTTGAATTATATTCTGACATTAATGGGGACCCATGTAAGTGTTTTAATCTTAGATGGCCTAATCTTATTTAAATTCAAATGATTACTTTCGTGTGGGAATGATGGTTTGGAAGGGGCAAAAGTAGAAACATGGAGATGGACTTTCTAAACTACCTTGTCCAGAAATCCTATTTCCTTTGGTACCTGACCAGGCATGCAGTTCAATAGGCACTTCCTGAACTGCCACTGGGTGCCAGGTCCAGGGACTCGGGTGCAGAGATAACCCTGATATATTTCCTACCCTCCCTGATATGTTTCCTACTCTCAGAAGAGGCAGAGAAGGAAGCCAATGATTGTGACCAGGGATACAATAGCAGAACACTTGAATGTTGCGACAGCAAGGGTCCTAAGAGAGGGAGAGGCAAGCCCTCCACAGAGGGAGTCTTGGAGGAATCGGTATGCAATCTGAGGATGTAAGGATGGCTGGGACTCAGCTGGGAGGGGCACTCCTACCAAGAGGATAAAGGCAGTGATGGCAACCCATATGAGAGTCTTGCAGGAATTAGGCAGCATATTAAGTGGGGTGTGTATGTGTGTGTGTGTGTGTGTGTGTGTGTAGGAGTGAAGACAAGCTTATCAATGCTGGTAAAGTGGCCACGGATTGGAAATACATTTTGGGATGTTGACAGAGCCTGGTTCATGCCATATGCATATGGTTAGCATTCTGGTGGTACTGGGAATTACCTGATTATGAAAAGGAGAGGGTATAAATCCTCCCTCCCTTGCTTCTTTCTGAGTGTAGAGCTATAGTCTGAGTTCATGTGAGCGAGAGGGACTCTTTTAAGGCTGAGCGCTTGGGAAAATTCCAATGTGCTTTGTATTACTGTAAGATGCATGTGCAGGGAGCATTATTTCCAGGGCTAATTATTTTTATAAAAAAAAAACCTTTCTCCCTATTATACTAATAGCCTATTTTGAAAACACAGACTACAAAAATAAATAAAAATTTGACCCTGTAATGCCATCACCTAGTGATAACCATGTTACTGTTTTATTATACAGTATATCCTTCCTGTCCTTTAAAACTATATCATCATGATTTTTATATAAAAGGGAGCATAGTTCCACACATTGCTACATTCATTACTTTTTCACATGAGCTCTTCCGGTGTTCCTTTCCCAGGGCTAATGAAACAAAGTATCACAAAATGGGTGGCTTGAAAAAGATCATAAATTTATTATGTCATTGATTAAGAAGTTAGAGGTCTCAGATCAAGGTATTTGCAGAGTTTTCTCCTTCTCAAGCCTGTAGGGGAATCTTACCCTGCCTCTTCCAAGCCTTGGCTGGGTTGTGCTAATCCTTGTTGTTCCTTGGCCTGCGGCTGCATCTCTCTAATCTGCCTTTACCGCATGATACTCTCTCTGTGTGTCTGTCTTCACATGTCAGTCTCATTCTAAGGTTGCCAGTCATGGATGAGGGGTCCATCCTCCTCTAGTGTAACCCCATCTAATTAACCTGTGACCACTGTTTCTAAGAAAGTCACATTTTCAGTTGCTGGGGTGAGGGTTGAGAGTTCAGTATATCTTTTTGGAAGGAAGGGCAGAAAGGAGGCACCATTCAAACCATTAAAAATTCTCATGTCAGTAAGTATTATTTTGCAATATCAGACTTTAGTTGCTACAAAATATACCTTCTGGTGGGTGAACAAATGTTCTATGATTGAACACTGAATATTTGCATGAGGGCTTTGCAGTGAACATATAGTTTCCATGTACATACAATGTGCACGAGGACCTGAAGTGAGCATACAATGTCCAAGAACATTCAGTCTACCTGAGAACTTTGCCGTGAGCATATGGTGTCCATGAACTTGCAATCTGCAGGAACACACATTCTTTGTGAGGACACTGATTCTGGGCAAGATCTGAACTTTCTGGCCAGAACTTCCATTGTCTGCTGGCTCCTGCTGATAAAAACAGACTCTGCACTCTAGTTCTTGCAAAAATCCTTTTAGACACAAGGCAAAAGCAGAAAGGGAAACCTACCTCCCATATCCACAGAAGTCAATGGATCAAAACTTCCCTTGTGAAGTTCTGGTTCATCCAGATCTGATGATATTTTGGAACACAACCAATTATAAGCAGATCATTCTTTGGTGACTCAGCTGAATGTAACAGTTGTTTCATTCCACTTGCTTGATGAGCGTGGGTGAAAAATGTCTAGCCATAGCTTCCTAAATACCACTAACAATCTAAAAGAATACTGCAACTGTCTGAAAGCAAAGTTTGTGGATTGGGGAGGTCACAGAACTTCCCCTTTCTGAGCAGGAAATTTCAGAAACACGTGTAACCATAATACTTTAGGTTTTGTCTGTTGTGGTGGGAAAAGGGTTTTCTTGTGCACTGTCTCATTTGATTATCCAAGTAACCCAGCCAAGAAGGCGGGACCATTATTATATAAAGCTCTCTAGTGTCCTGACTTGCCCGGATCTGCTCAGCTTGTAACCTCACCACTGTGAGCAGGAAGCCCAGAACTGTGTGTATGCACAATCTTAATCTTCCCCTAAAACACAAGAAGAAACAGTAGTGGTCTTTCCCCTTCCAGGGCAGAGCGGATGAGCCAACAGGAAATTTGCCCCACGACCCAAGCCCACACATCTGGGAGTTCTGGAGCTTAAATCCATGCTGCCTGACACCTCCCCGCAACATCTAGAGCCACTTAATCACCAGGCCCCGGACTAAGGCAGGTTCTGACACCCTCCCGGGCCGCTGACTCTGTTTCTTTATGATCTCATCTGGCTCAGCAGAGGCAGTTTACCTCTATCTGAAAACACAAGAGACAGTGCATTTCCTTGAGAATATCGCCCATGCTGAGAACAGGGACGGCAATGATGTTCAAGGTCAAAGGGGAGGGCACACAATCACCTGTTGGGGGAAACATTTATAGGGGTTCCCACACCTCCGAAGAGTTTGAGAATAGAAGCTGAAGGAGCATATGTATGAACAATTTTGTGTGCACTTGCAGGGTTCTAGGAGTTAGTCTACGTGGAAATTTGTAAGGCCTTTTGTACCCAGACATAAATCTAAACCCAAACTACCACACCTACATCATATTTGTGTAGTAGGTTTCCTGGAAACTCCTGTTGATTTTATTGAGAAAAATCGGTTGCCTTTCAGTACTAGCATCAGAGTGAACAGAGAGCACTTAAGGGGCCTTCAACCCATGCACCAGCAGGTATGTAAGAAACTCGGGGCAGGTAAAAGGATGCTTGGAGAGGCTGGGAAGTTTGCCATGCATACATCGTCACAGTGCACCTGGGCTCCACCTATAAGTAGACCTGAACATCTTCATCTCTCCTGCATGCACCTGTTCCATGTCATGGCAGCCAAGCACGCTCACTGTCCCCCTGTTCCACATCTGGATCCCTCCTTCCTTTGGCCTCACAGAAGCTGAATAATAACTAATTGCCCTTTCTTGAAGCCTTCTAGGAATTTTCCACTGCCTTAGAGTATGTAAACTCATGACTAGAGCTGCAAAATGGGAATGACCTGCCCAGTCTCATGGTCTCTCCTTATTCCTGCCACTTGGAAGGAGGGGCTCGTGCCCTTAAGCTCTCTGAGCTGTGCCTGTCTTGGGTTTTTGCATTTGCTGGCATCTTCTACCTTTCCATCTTTGTGGTGCCACACCCTTCTCATCACTGAGGTTTCTGAAACATGTTGCCTCCTCCAAGAAGCCTTCCTGGATACCATGTCCACATCAGTTGGAGCTTGCTTTACTTCACAACCATTATTGCCATTATAACATTATCTTATCTTATATAACATTAGTTACAATAAATAACTAATAAAGCTTTCTCACACAAGAAGGGTTTGCAAACTTAGGTCCTCTGGAAACATTTCTCGAGAAGGAAGGAATGGTAAGGTGAGCAGGGCAATCACTAAATCTGAAACTCATCAGACCCCAGCTCTGACTCAAGGAAGCTAGAATACACAAATGTGGAAATGTTGCAGGTAAGTGACCATTTCCTCCCATGTGCAGGAGTTTCATTTCTACCTCACTTATTCATGAAGTATGTTGCCTGCTGGTGAGGGCAATGCCACAAGGCCAGTAATTAGCCCTGATTATTCACAATTGCAGTGATCATGGCTAACGGATGGTGTTCCCACAAAAACCTGTAGGAAAGCCAGGCTGTTTGGCAGCCGCTGCATTCCCAAGAAGGCAGATCAATTTCCATTTGATTTGTTTAAAAATAACAAATAAACAATGCAGAGCTGCTTGCAAGGTTTGGGCTCCTCCTTTGCTGAAATTTGGGGGAGAGGAGGCAATTTGAAATTGCCAGTTAGGACAAGACAGGCAGATCACATTCATGATACAATTGGATTCCCCTGTAATCACAGCTAATAACTGTATTTTTCTACTACTAAACAATTCTGTTATTTTAAAGCTAACTGTGGAGCTAGCAAAATGATACTTGGGGCCTGGTCACGGAGAAGGCACCTCTGAAAGGTAGCGATGAAGCCAGCTTCTTTCCACTTTGTTCTAATTTTATCCCCAGCTGACAGGTGACCTGATGACACTTGCAGGGAGTGAGGCTGGAGGGGTGTCTGGTAAAATTTCTTAAGAAACCAAGAATTGCAAAGCTTTGACTAGAATATAAAGGGAACAAACTGAGTTTCTGCTAGAATCACAATGCAAGAACTTCCCTACTTCAGTCCACTCTTACTCTGAGCTCTGCCCTGATCTGTGCTCTTCCCTGGATATCTAAGTGTGTCTCTTTCTCAGTTAGGGACTTCAGTGACTCCTCACTGCCACTGGGCTATACTTAAACCTTTTGGTGGCTCACACCACCCTATCAGCCCACCCCTGACCCACCTCCCTGAAACCAACATCTTCCCTTCCATCCACAGTGCCTCTTCCTTCCAGCTCCTGCTGGAATTATTATTATCTGCATGTAGGAGACTAGTCAGAGTTGTAGACTCAGGAAACCTGGATGCTTCCTTCTGAAACCTCTTCTATCATTTATCAACTGTGTGACCTTAGACAAGTCATTTGACCTCTCTGCACTGCACCTGCCACATAGACTTGGGGATAACAGAAGTATTTGTTTGTTTGTACGGGAGCTGGGACCACAGACACATTAGTGACTATGCAGACCTCAGATAGTGGTTGGCACATGAGAGTGCATGTCCAAGCGTGGTTGTTGGCATCACTCCCCTGTATTACTTTATTTCCTTTGGATATGCCATTTCCTCTGGTAGAACCTGTCTTTCTGCTCCCAATCTATTATTCTTTTCTTTGACTTACCTTTGGTTTTCAGTATGGATATCGCTACTTCCTAAAATCCTTCCAGGTGCTACATCTAGGACCAGGTATCTCGGATCCAGCAGCACCCTCCTCCTTCTCCATCGCAGATGCCACCCCAGGGTATTTTAACTGTCTGTTTTTGTGACTATCTGACCCAGAAACCTGGAGTTTCTCAGCCTTGGCATGACTAACATCTGGGGACAGTCCATCCTGGGTTGTCGAGAGTTGTCCTAAGTGTCATTGGGTGTTAGCAACATCCCTGGCCCCTCCCCAGCCAGGAGTATCCCTCCCTCCCCCTCAGCTGAGAAAACTAAAGCATTTCCCTGGACATGGCCAGCAGTCTCTAGTTGTGATGGTATCAGACGGTCCCTAGGAGAAACCACTTCATGAGACTACCAGTTTTTGAGAGCAGAAACGGAATCTGTTTGCTCACCCTGAATCCCTGGCCCCTAGACTGGCATGAAGTATAGTCATGTGTCACATTGAGGTGACAATTAGTTCAATGTGGATCTTGTTTAGCATGGGTTCTCAAAGATTATGGTGGGGCTGAATATTTCCTGTCACCTCATGATGTCTGGGTCAGTGTAATGTCGTGGGGGCAAGATGTCACACAAGTGTTTCTGGTGTCAGAAAATCTACTATGCTGCCAGTCATATGAAAGAATATATATAGCATATACAGTTATGATGGCACTTGATTCTTCATAATAAGTGACTGGTTTATATGTTCACTATACTATCCTTTTTGTCATTTTAGTAACCTCCCTTTACTCATAAAGAACAGCTTACTGTAAAATGTGTGCCTTTTATACACACAGAAATGTGCAAACCTGTGTTTCCCTGGTGTCCTGATTGCACCGTTTTCTCTTTTTTTCTTACCCTTGATGTAGTCTCCTGTTGCTTTGGCGTTTGTAGCCATAGGTATGATGCGCTATAATGCACATACATATTACACATGCCCACACCCATCTCTCATGTATATAGCTTGGGTAGGCATAAGCTATTTTCTAAACTTGTGTAAATACACGCTATGATGTTCACAAAATGACAAAACCTCCTGTGTCACATTTCTCAGGACACATCCCCGTTCCTAAGGTACACATGCTTGCCCTTATCTGGTCCTTAGCAATCATGTGCAGCGTGGATGAATGGAAACTGTGAACTGGGTAGCAAAGTAAGTGAAAGACCACACTTGGAAGACTTGAATTCTTCTGCCGTAGATGCCAGGGTCTGGCTGTGCAACAAGCGGGACCAAGTTTGGTTCTCTGTGAGTAGCCTGGCTGTGCATCCTTGTGAAGGCAGAGAGCAGAGTCTGTATCACGGGTAGTTTGCTAGAGAGGACCACTCTCTGGCTTCTCCTTGGACCCTGTGAATCTGGATGTGGAGCCTGGACTCTCCTAACACTCTCTTGGGATTCTGACTCAGGATGCATCTCTTCCCACCCTTGGCTGCTCTTGGAATTCATCTAGAAAGCTTTGCAATGAGAGGATGCCTGGGGCCTGATTCTCCCAGGCGAACTTCAGGAGAAGCTCTGGCATGCCCTTAGCATTTCCTACCTGTCTCACACAGTTAGGACTGAGCCGCCCCTCATGCAGGAGCCTCTGCTCCCCTCCCCCCACTATGTCCCTCCCAGGAGGACCTTTTGGCAATTGCATTAACCCTTTCGGTCCACCAGAGGGCCCTTTTACAGTGCTCCTAGGGGACAGGGTTATTTTAGGGAATGGGGGAGGCAGCATCATGGACCAGAAAAACACAGGTAGAGAGAGAGTCTGCAACCTTTCTCCCTGGCTCTACACGGGAAATGCCCTGACTAGAGCAGGAGGCATCAGGAGTGGCTCAGGGATTTGACCCAGACTCTCAGCTCATCCTGGGGTCTGAGCAACCTTAGGATTCTCATATGACCCACTAGTTTCCACAGCCCTTGTCCAGGAATCTTGTAACAAAATTTATTTTTAAGACTCTTCATATCTTTGAGGGGCGGAAGGGGGGCAGGCATAAACACTTGGTGGGTCAGAGGTGGCTGCAGCTTATTGTACGGAGGACGTGAAGCCAGACACATCTGTGTGTGCCTGTGTACATCATCACCTTCTTAAGATCTCAGGTCTTGCAAGGGGTTGATAAATCTCTGCTGCCTGGATCACCATACAGGTCAACACAGGCAAATGAGTGAGTTGTCAGCACAGAACAGTTGCCCGATAATTCAGAGGTGCTAGAGTGTGGCCCCAGAGCAAACAGCACCACCTGGAAACTTGTTAGAAATGCAGATTTCCAGTTCACACCTTGAAATACCCAATCAGAAATGCTAAGGATGGGTACATAACATCAGCTCTCCAAGCCTAAATGCAGGCACTTAAAAACCAGGAAGAATAATGGTATCTCCATCTCAGAATCTCTAAGGCACATTGGAAGGGTGCACTGTTGCTACCACTGAAATCTTGAGACTGAGAAATTTATGAAGGAAAGAAATTTGTTTGATTCAGCATTCTGTAGGTTGGAAGCCTAGCATCTACTCACTTCCTGGTGAGGGCCTTGGGCTCTGTTATAACATGGTAGGAAAGCAGAAGGGCGAGCAGGTATGAGTAAAAGAGGCCAGGCTAGGGGAGCCTCTCTTTGCAACCTGTTCTTAAGGTTACTGATCCAACCCTGAGATAATGACATCCATCCCTGTTAAAGATTTAATTATTATTAAAGCACTCAACACAGCAGTAATAGCAATCCAATGTCAACATCAATTTGAAGGGGAAAATTCATGTTCAAACCCTAGCAAAGGGTTAAACGAGATATGCGTGCAAACTGCTTAGCACAGTGCTACTAATGTAGAGTAAGAGCTCAATAAAAAATAGCTGTGGTTGCTATTACAAGTATTATCATCTTCAAAGTTTCTGCCCTATGCAAGTCTTGGGAAGAAGCTTTTCTCAAAACTGTGCAAATATTTCTTGTTGAACTTTTCAGAATGAATGCCATATTTGGCTCAGGTTGCCCCCCATGGACTGCCATGTGCAGAAGTTCCATTGTACGAGGTGTCACGTGGCTACCTTGGCCAGCTCCAGAACTCATTCTGGGGGAGGCTGTCACTCAGAAGAACATAGCTATTTATTGTGGGGTCCCATTATGGATTCTGATCTATTTAAGTCAGTCCAACTGTCAGAAAGGCTAGCTTTCCCACCACCATCTGAAACAAGGACATGGATTTGGGACAGATAAAACAAAAACAAATAGCTGATAGGACTCAAAAATATCCCACTCATGACTGGAAGTAATGAAGACATTAGGGGAGGGAGACAGGGTCAGCTGTGAGTGACCTTGCAGTGGGGGGCAGGGTAATACCTGTACCAATCAGTGGAGGCAGAGGAGTATATTGTGTTTGGGGGCCTCAGGCAAGAAGTCAGTGGGTCTCACTGGTCTGGTTAGAAAAGAGAAGGTAGAATTGAAATTTGCCTCCATGTACTGCTAATTTTAATAATCAATATGTAAAGTAGGGCATCACTCGACTGGAGACAATCGCCTTCAGCAGAGCTGGGCTTTGCTTTCTTCTCTTCTCCCACCAAGGGTTTTCTTTCTGGTTACATCTCCTGAGTCTTCCCTGCTGGGCCCAGCATCAAAACCCCATCTTTGCCCAAGGGTTTCAGTCTTCATCAGCCAACATGAAATTGTGTGATAGTGCACCCATCTGCAGTTTGCAAGGATTGACAACAAATGCCTCCAGAGTGAGGGGTTTAAAGGGAAATGTATGGGCAACAGCAGGTGTCTAACACTCACAAAAACCAAGGCTACCACTTCACGTAAAAGATTTAATTGAACACATGCAGCATAAAGTGAATTACACTGATAGAATGAATTTCGTATATGTTATAAATACATGACACACACATCATCTGTTTGACTTAAATGGGTAGTAACAATACCCACAGTGGCCTGAAAGTAGATTTCATTTGCTACGGCATCAAGAGGACTTTGACTATACCTCGTCCCACTTGCCAAGAAGGTAGCTGCTTCTCAAGAACAATCAGTTGCAAAAGCAGGAGACCTGATGTTGCTCACAGTGGTCCCGATGTGGACTTACTCAGACAAGAATTAGACCAAGCCTCTCCAAAACTGATAACCAACTGAGGAAGGCAGGGCATTGTCTTGTACCAAATCATTTCAAAAGTCAAAACTCCCAGTCTAACAGTGATCCCTGGTGTTTTAGGAAACCCATTCATCAAGAAGTCGGAATCCCAGCACTGTTTCTTTTTCTTGCATGATCTTGAACTTGTTCTTAATGTCACTGCACCTCAGTTTCCTTCTTTGAAAAATGGGGCAATTATAGTTATCTTTGGGGATTGTCATGAATCAAAGAGTCCAGCAATGTGTCTCTTGCACAGTAGACTTTTGATGAAAGGTTTTTATTAGTACTATTATACTTATTACTACAATTTCCACTACTACATCATTCCAAGAAACATGATCCACAGTGGGTGTTCAAATGGCAAGGTGAGTTATTATTAAAGATGGAGGCATAGCAGCTCACAGTTTATGAGAATGTGTCATTATTGAGAGACACCTGTTAAGGTACTGGAAGGAGCATCATGATATATGCATTTTACTGCAATTTACTTTCAAATAGTTCAGGAAGATATCTGCAAGTATTTTCACAAGAAGTGGTAGAGAGAGTGGGCCCATGCGTGGAGGAAAAATTGCAGTAATGACAGTTCTGAATCTAAGATGGAGGATGTAGCGTTGGTCATGCTATTTTTAACCTTTGTGTGGACCTAGACTTCCTAGGTTCAAGTTTTTGCTCTTCCACTCAAAAGCCATGAGACAACTTCTGGAAAGTTACATAAACACTTTGTACCTCAGTTTCACCGCCTTAAGATGGAGCTCATTGGGTTTTTGTAAGGATAAAATGAGTCATATCATTGAAGTCATTATTGAGCCAAGTAAGTGATCAATAAATATTAGCTCCATAGTTAACCGTTTGCCATAGATAAACGCACTTGTGGGTAAATGAATGGAGAGGGATGGGTAATAGGTGGATAAAGAAAAGAAGTAAAGAAAAAAGTAAGCAAGAAAGGGAAGTAAGAAGGAATGGTATAAAAAAGGAAAGGGAAGAAAAAAGGATGGGAGGAAAGGAGAAAAGAAAGAAGAAAGGTAAGGAGGAGGAAATACTGGAAGAGGTACTAATAGTGATGACATTACATGAGCTGTTATAGTCTTTGAAGTTTTCAATATCCTCTGAGGTTTTTGTGCTTGGCATGCATCGCTTTAGTAATGAAGTAAAAATTACTGCATATGTCAAGGTAAATTGTGTAGTGTTCATACCTGGATTCTAACTGCAGGCACAGACTCTGTCTTCCCTTCCTACCACCCTGTGGGCTGGGCAGGAGCTCAGGACAGCAGTGGTTTTGGGGCCTGGAGCCATCACCTGGCACCCAGTTGGAGGTGCCCTCTGTTTCCCTTCCCTCTGCTCCTGTCACCTGAGGGACTCTCCCTTCAATGTCAATTCCAGTGCAGTCCTGCATGTGGTACCCTTGTGGATGCAAGATTCCTGGTGGGCTCAAGATGGAGCTTGCACCTGACCTGCATTTTAAAGGCCTTCTGCATCACTAGGCAGCCCTCATCCTGCTCCAGCCTCAGCCCATCCCCTGACCTGGGACACTTCTCAAGAACACCACCCTGACACAGACACTAAAGTTCTCATGTACTCATGGGATGAACTCATGGATGAAAGCAGCCTGGTATGCACCAGGCTCTCATGTGAATCCAGACAGGAGAGCCCGGCCGTGAGAAGTATCTGCCCTCCTATCTCTGGGGACATGGATTCCTTCCGTTGAGACAATGGGCAATTTCTTCCCATGCCTCTCTGTCTTGCTCAAATGTAGCCCCTCCAACTTTTCTCTTTCTCCTGCACACATGGAAGTTCCCTGACCCAGGACTTTTACACATATGAATTCTTTTGGAACACTGTTTCATTCGAACGTCCCTTCTTGCTGTGGGGGCCACATCCTTAGGAAACTCCACTAGATCAAGTGCTGTCAGGTGTCCCTATCACTTTTTCCTTTGCCCTAAAACTCTGCACATTCACTGCTGTCTTTGTAAGCAGGGATCACAGTCGTACTGGGCACTCTTCCTTCACCCACCTTTCCGCCCTGTTCTGTTCCTATGGTCTCATCAGCAGCTCCTGAGTAGTCCAGCAGATTCAGTCAGTGAGAGGCAGGCAGAGAGGCTCAGTGTTCCTCCCACTCCTGCTCACCTCCTTGCTTGGTTGACACAAACTGGGCTCATCTTCCCAGGGCCACTGACACCACTGTCCCTTGCTGTTTCATTGCCAGGCTGGGTAGCAACTCCCTGAACATTGAGAGCCCTCAGTGCCTCGTCCCATCCCCTTCCTGGTTTCCTCTGACACTGCTCACTTCTCTGTTAGGAGTTCCTTTTGTACCGTGGTGTTAGTAAACCCTTGACCAAAACCACCTCCTACCTGCCAAGATCCTCCCCATATGACAATGACACTTGTCCCACAGGCTGTGAGGAAAGTGCTAGTACCCATGCAGGATACAAAGGAAGCAGTAAGGTTCTTATCTCATTGCTATTATTTTCCTCTCATTCACTTACCACGTTTGGTCTTATTTGCGTGATGCTTGATCACTCACTTCTCTCTGGTAAGCGTGCAAATTGCTCAAAAAGGGAAGTGACATCTGGGTCTCTTTGCTCAACCTCCTGAAGGTCCCTTGTGTCAAAACTGTCTGATGAGGGACTGAGGGTATAGCTCAGTGGCACAGTACCTGCCTGGCAAACGCGAGGTTGTGAGTTCAATTCCTGGAACAACAACAACAAAAATGTCTGGTGAATAAGTGAATGAAGTTCCATTTTTCACTTTCAAAGTACTTTTGCATATTATGTTGAATTGTATGATTATGCAGAGATTAGATCATTTTTGTCTTATAAAGATAGTAATTTCACAAGGCTTTGCTGATTACATTATCCCTTTGATCCTAAGTGGTTAGAAGGATGAGGAATATAATTATAATTTTATAAATAATTAAACTCAGGAGAACAGAGGGAAAAGAAGGGCAGAACACTGACAGAGAACCTACCAGGTGCCTTGGTTTGGTTAGGCATTTAATGGGCATGGCTTAATTTAATTTTTATGATTCTTATAACAACATAAACATTCTTATTTCACAGTTCATATATGCAGAACCTGGGTTAGAGAAAGATGAGAGGAGTCAACTCACCCCCTAACCTCACAGCAGGAAGGTAGAAGGACTGGAGCCCAATCCTGACTCTATGTTTTGTGCTTTTCCCACATGGAAGTTCTCCAATATTCCCTAAAGCAGGGGGTCCTGACTTGCAGGGCCTGCACTAGTACCAGTTGGTGGGCTATTGGGAACCAGGTTGCACAACAGGAGGTAAGTAGCAGGCATTATTTTATTTTATGCTTTTTTTCTCCCTTTTTTCAAGTAAATGAAGCTCCATCTAAATTTCCAGCTGCTGCTCACTACTGGCATTAACACACGAGCTCTGCCTCTTGTTAGATCAGCAGCAGCATTTGGTTCTCATAGAAGCAGGAACTCGATTGTGAACTTCTCATGTGAAGGGTCTAGGTTGCTTGCTGTTTTGAATCATCCTAAAACTACTCCCCATGCCCGCCATTTATGCAAAAATCTTCTTCCATGAAACTGGTCTCTGACACCAAAAAATTTGAGGACTGCTGCTGGAGAACTTCTATACATGTCTGGGAAAACATATGCAGCATTATCAGTTTGTTAAAGTATAAGCAAACAGTAGCAGCTCCTTTCATCCATCAGGAGCAGAATGGATAAATAAATTAAAACACTTAAACCCTGCAATCTCGTATGGCCATGAACATGAATGATTTCAGAGGTGTGCATATCACCTGTGCCATGGAGGAAAAATAAAGTGTGCATAAAAAACTGCCAAAGAATGCATTAATATACCATTATTTCTTATCAAATTTAAAAAATACACAAATGGAGGCAGGCATGATGCCACACACCTCTATTTCCAGCACTCTAGGAAACTGAAGCAGGAAGATTGCAAGTTGAAGCCCAGCCTGGAGACCA
This sequence comes from Dasyprocta punctata, assembly GCA_004363535.1. Lineage (NCBI taxonomy): Eukaryota > Metazoa > Chordata > Mammalia > Rodentia > Dasyproctidae > Dasyprocta > Dasyprocta punctata. The sequence continues at coordinate 82,088 of RJWM01000142.1, read as the reverse complement.
GGGATATAGCTCAGTGGCACAGCGCCTGCTTGGCAAGCGCAAGGTCCTGAGTTTGATTCCCGGTACCAATAAATAAATAGATAAAAAAAATAAAGCCTACCCTGGCCAATTTAGCAAGATCCTGTCTCAAAAATAACTAATAATTGAAAAAAAGCACAAATGGTTACTGTGCATTATTCTTGTTTAAGGATACAAATACATGACGAAAGTGCACAAATTTAAGTTCTCTTACACACCAAATTAAAAACTGTAGCTGATGGGAGGAAGACAGTATGGGAGAATAACCCAGAGGGCTTAATGGTTCCTGTGATTTTTTTTTTCTTAATGTGGTGGGTGCCATTATTTTCTAGCGGAAATACTTTATGTGTAAAATGTGGTCACTCATCTAGCTAAAATTGGAGCTGTACAAGTATACATGCTCTGTGACTGCTGGTCCAGTGCTGTTTCTCCTCCAGCAGGTGACTGTCCCCACTGAGCAACCTAGGAAGAAGTGGAAACTGTGATGGAAACTCCTCACCTTTGCCTCCTCCTTCCTTAATGTCTGCCTTACCATTGATCTTGTGCACAGAAAAATACATGAATATAATTTTTTTCTTTTTTGTCAGCATCAGAGATTGAACTCACAACCTTGCACCTGCCAAACAAGTGCTTAAACCACTGACCCAAACACCCGGCCCTATTTTTTTTTTTGAGGCAGGGTCGCACTATGTAGTTCAGGCCGGCCTTGTACTCACGTTGTAGCCCAAGCCAGCCTCAAACTCACAATGCTCCACCTACAATATAAATTTTAATAAGGGCGATGAAGAAGAAAATATCTTTCAAGATGTGTATGATACCCCTGATCCTGAGGACAGTTTGGTTTCTGTGGCTGTAGCCCTAGAAAGAAGAGCTTGTTTATATAGACTCAACACAGAAGCCTCACAAAGACCAGGGAAAAGTAAGTAAACATCCTGTCAAAGCCCACCCAATGGCTCTTCTGTGTTTGCAGTGATTGTCCTCCAGCAGAAACAGAAAACATTAGCTATTTGCTTTACCAAGTTCCCTATAGTGTGGCTGGTAACTGCATCTCTATAAGGGAGAAAATCTGCTGAGGGGTTTCTGGGAAATATTTTCTTTATTGATAAAGAAGATGGGAGATGCCAGAAGAAGACATCCTCTGTTTCTACATTATCACGTGAGGATGCGATTCTAGAGCTGTGGCAGCCAAGTTGTGCTCATAAGGAAAGGACTAAGAGAATCAACGAGGATCTATGTTTGAGCTGCATAGTAAGCCCTAGAATCACTTACCTTTGGATTGCTTCTGAAGTGAAGAAAATATGTGATATTGCTCATCTACTTTTATTTCAGTGTTATTTTACTAGCAAGCAATACCACATCTGATTGTCCTAAGAAAGAAAGATAAGCAGGCCAGGCTGTCAGGTATGAAGCATGTGGACCATACATTGAGAGTGATCTGCTAAGAATTGTGACACGTGCCAACCGGCGAGTAGACCTTGCACTGGCCCCTTTTAATTCTTTGGATCAGAATCAACACCCTTCAGAAGACCTCCAGGCTTGGATGGAACTGGCCCCTGCCTGCCTCCAGCTTTAGGTTGGGCTGCTCTCCCCATATGACTCCCCGTGCTCCCTCTTGCTGTTTTCACTGCACTGGCTGTTACTTCGTCTCACCAGTTCACTCAGTTCTTTGTCATTTCAAGACATTTGTGAGAAACACTGAAACATGTTCGCCAGAAATTCAGGAAATGCTCTCTCCTTCTCCTTTTGCCTGGCTCACCAGTCAAAACCTCCAGGTTTTACCCTTTGACTTCTCTAGGGAAGCAACTTTTCCATTCTTTTAACTTACATGACTTTGTTTCCCCTATCCTGCCCTTATTATACTCACTTATTTTTCTGTGCATTTGTATTTCTGCAGCCTTGGTACACAGGGATAGAATTTGAGCTGCACTAGAGAGGACACAATCTGTGCTGGACCTTAGTACCCTCTGTCTCCAACCTCCAACATGTGCCTTTGCCCCTTTCATCAAAGTGAGGATAGAAACAGATCGCTTTTGTTCTCTAACTCTTCCAGGTCATAAATGTTGGCTATACCACTATTATCATACCTGCTTATTGGCTCTTGTCCGTAGCCTGAATTGAAGGTGACTTTACCTCATCTTCTTCTTCATTGTTCAGCAAATATTTATTGAACACTTACTATGCTTCAGGCAGTTCTAGGTAACTACTCACACTTCTTTATCTTCTGTCCACTTCTCGCTATGTCACCTACTATCTAATATACCTCCTCTCCACCTGCCCTGCTCAGATTTGACCCTGGACCAAAGATTGAGTACTATTCTTTCAATACTTTTTTCTCAAAGGTTTTCTTTTGCCTAAAATACTTTCCCACTCTGTAGCTACCCTATGATTCCTTACCTATCTTTGAAATTCTACCTTCAATATTTCATTCAAAAATCCCTGACTCTTGCATCAGATTAGAGTTTCTGAGAGACATGGATCACATGTGACTATTGATTGCACCTGTTGAGTGTCAGCACATAGTCAGTGTACATGGCCTGCTGAGTGTTGGGAAGGAAAGATGGGTTTGAGTAGTCATCACCAATTCACCACCTTTTTTGTCTTCAGGGATTAAAGTGTCTGAGCCAGTAGTCTTCAAGTGTTCTTGAGCACTCTAAACAGTGGATGGATCTCAATGTTAGAATGAGCATATATAAATGACACCATGAATTGTAGACTATCCAAAAGACAAGGCACATAAACAAAAAAAGAAGCATTGAGAAGCATGAGATGAAAGCATAATGATGAACCAGGTGTAGTGGCTCACACCTGCAATTCCAGCTTTGGGGAGGTTAAAGAGGAAGATTTTTGAGTTTGAAGCTAACTTGGACAGCTTTACAAGACCCATCTCCTTCCCCTCAGCCCTACCCCAGATTGCAATGCCCTTATCCCATACCTGCAGAACCATCTGCTTGCCCTCCTTGGAGACTTCCTGGTCTAACCCCAAGAGGTGGTTGGTTCATTCACACTTACGTGGAATGACTGTGAATATCTTTGCTTGCAGTGTCAGAGAGGTTTCTACTCTGTTCCTTACCAGGATCTTGACATTTCTGTCCCAGTACTTCCTCAAGTCTTGCTCCAGACAGAAGAAAAAACTTGGCAGCTAAAGGACCCATCCTCTCTTCTCCTACTTTTCTCAACCATTAGATGAGATGAAGCATCAGACTTCAGGGCTGGGTTGGTTCTCCTAGCTGGTTAGAAGGGTCCTGTGTCCTTCTCTTGCTTGGGCTTTTGCTGCAGATGAAGCAACTCTTATTTCTCAAGGTAGGCGAGGTATTTCTGCAAATGCCTCACACTTTGGAAAACGCAAGCCTGCTGAAGATGTTCCAGATATTGTTTCTTTTACTGTGTCACAATACTTCACAAGGAGTCATGTCATCATTGCCTCTCCCATCCCACTTGATTTGAATGGGAAAAATGAGATCTAATTGCTTCCTCTGATCTCCAGCCATCCCTCTGCCATCTCTGCAGGAAGCAGTCCCTTGAGAAACTGCCTGACCTGCATCCTTTCTTGGAGTGGCCAGGGACTGGGCAATGAGGCCACCAGATGCTTGCTAAGGTACCTGCTCTCTTCCTGCCCATGCCCTGCATGGCAGTCATAATGACCAACTGTCCCAGTGTTAGCACTATACATCCTGTGTCCTGGGAAATGACTCAGTCCAGAAAGGACCTGTTGCATAATTTGCAAGTCCCAGTACAAAATGAAGTACAGACTTCTTGTTTAACAATTAAAAATTTCAACAGACCAAATGTGGTGTTCTGCTCAGCTGTGTGGCAGCATGAGTTAGTCACCTGTTCACAAAATCAGCACTGGTCCCAGGCCACCAGACAACTGATCACTCTACACCTAGTAGAGAGATCCAGAAAAGAAAATGTACTGATATGAGGTATGATAAAAAAAAACCATGGTGAATGTTTTAATTATTTTAAAAATTATTACAGTAAAAGGCACAATGCCATTCATCCCCCTCAAAATACTCCTTCTCGCTTAAAACACATTGATCCCATCATCTTACCACTTTCTGAAGCAATTATGGTTGCCTTCTTTTTTTGAGCATCTTAAATTTTGCTGTCGTGGCTGCCTTGATGTCCTGAATAGATTCAAAATGTTTATCTTTCCTGGTCATTTTGATTTTGGGGGAAGATCCAGAGGTTGCACAGTGCCAGATCTGGTAAATAAGCTGAATGAAGACATATCATAAATTTTTATGAGCCTGCCTCTCCATTGGATGGCCATCAGCAGCAGTTTCCTCTGTGTTTTTGATCACACCTCATAGAGACACTCACAAAAGAGGATTTCCAGAACTGTTCCTGAAAGTGTCAAGAGTAATGGAATAAATATTTGAAAAGGTGGCGGGGGTGGTGGTATTTTGAGGGGATCCATGTTAATTGTGTCTTTTACTGCAATAAACTTTTTAATATAAATATTTACTGTGCATTTTGATCAGCACTTGTACTTCCACAAGTCTTATAGGTTCCCACAGGGATGTGTGTGATGGAGACAGCCTCCCAGATACCCACCTTCACCCAGCCTCCCTCTACTGCTGTATCTTCTGGATTGAGGCAGACTCCAGGATACTCCTCAGCCTGAAGCCCTTGGACAGCCTCCCACCACCTGCAGTGTTCTCAAACGGGGATGAGGGTCATTGCCCAAAGACTGAAGAGTGCTAGTATTGGCTTAAATTGTTAATATAGCATCATTCAAATAGGTATCCACCCAGACTCAGCATTGACTTGGTGTGCTAATAGCTCTTATACAATGGGAAAGTCAAACTGATAAATTCAACAAAGAAGATCACAGGGCCAATAAAATTCAAATAAGCAGCATTAGTTCAGAAGGACAGATGAGGTTGTTTTGCCAAAACTAAAGTGCCCCATGCCGAGTGACATTGACCCTGTGCTGGCTGCTGTGAAGTCTGCTCCTTTTCATCTCCTACTGTGGCTCCAGAATCTTTGGTTTCTTCAACTATTTTATCTCTTTGACCAATTTGAGATACCCTTGCTCCCAAACCATGCTCTGACACTACTGGAAACTCACTTGCTGCAAAACCACCCTCTATGGGCCAAATCCATTTCTATTCTTTCTCATTAATTCATAATGATAAAAGATACTAATTGGTGCTAATGAAATTATAAATATTAATGCAAACATGGGCAATGAAATCCCATTGCAGCATATAAATGTGCCCACTATGAGAGGCAGCTAAATTAGATAGAAATTAATACACAGTTAGAGAGGGACTGAGGCCTCAAGGAAGTCAGCAGAAAAAAAAAAAAAAGACATCAGAATTTTGGCTGGAAGCACATCTGAAGAAGACCAGGCCTCAGGATAAAGAGCTACGTACTTCCTTAAGGGATAAGCATTAACTTGAAATTACACTATAATTAGTACCACCTGGGCCAGGAAGTACAGGTAGGCATAGTTGCCAAGGTGGTGACCAGGGCATCTGGTCACATCGTTTCCTACAAACACCTTTTCTTTCCATGAACCCTTACTTTGTGACCTGTTTCCCTATTGGACCAATATTATCTAGGCAGCTATACTTGTAATCCTATAGGTTGTTTAAAGTTTGATCCACATTGGAACCACATTTTGACCTTGCTATGTAAATTACCCATGACAAAGGTCCTAGGGTGGCAACCCACTTCCTGTCTTTCAGGAGCTACTTCTCAGTAAAACTTTCCCACTGTTAACCTTTGTTGTCCTTCAGAATTCATTTTTCAGTTTCAGGAGACATGAACTCGGCACACTTGACATCTAACAGGTTGGCTGTTATTTTCCCCTATATCACCACCAGATGATCTAAAAATGCCTACATTAATTTTAAAATTGTCAAACAGAAAACCAATAACAATAATCAAGATTTGCTGAGCAACTTGAAGCTAGAAGCTGTACTGTCGTAACACCTGGCCCATATTAAGGACTCAACTAAGCCTTTACATGTTTTATTTTATTTCCTAGTCACAGTAATCCTGCAAAGTGGCTATCATCTACTTCTCATTCTACAGCAAGGAAGCTCATATGCAGGAAGGATCACTGAAGACCTTCAAGCTTACCCCAAGGGCATGTCTTGGGCCATGACATCAAACTTGATCCCTTTGACTCTAGGAGACTTGGGACTGGGTTTGGCACTGAGGTAAAACCATGGACAAGATGAGAGTTTACATAGGAGAAGGGCAAGAGGAGGCAGAGGTGTATGAAAGAGTTGTAATTGTGTATGATCATGGCCAAAAAGATCTTGGGTATGTAGGACTCAAAGAAGTAGGTGCTTTTCTCTCTAATATGGACCACATGCACATTTGTAATGTCAGTACTCTGGGAAGCTGAAGCAGAAGATTGCTAGTTCGAGCTGAACCTAGGCAACTTAGCAACTCAGTGAGACCAGGTCTCCAAAATAAAAGGGCGGGAGGACAGGGCATGAAGTGAATGAAGGCCCTGGGTTCAATCGCCAGTACAAAACAAACAACAGACAAACCCAAGAACCACAGTTTCTCAGAGAAATCGATTTACAAAGTGCATCACTAAACTGCATCCAACCCATCTTCAACAGCGACATCATGTGGCTACAAGAAGCAATAGCATTAATTGACTCTACAAAACCTCTTAAATCTAAGGACCAATGAGGATGGTTCTAAATGCAATACTTGAGGTGTCACAGGTAAAGGTGTTCAAGGGTTTAACTTCGCAAGAGAGAGAGAGGGAGGGAGGAGAAGGAGAGAGAGAGAGAGATGTGAACACACATGCACCCTAAGATGGAGGAGCAGAGGGAATTAGTGTAGTGCGATGATAAAGGAAATTGTTTTGGTGATAACAACTCACCAAAGGAATGAAAGGGAGCATGAAATGTCTGTATCCTGGTCAGAAAATGGACCAGCTGGAAGAGGTGCCACAGCAGGCTGAAAGGGAGGGAGGTAGGGGCTGTGATTTTGTGCAAAGTTTTGAGATATCCAAACACATAAAAAAAAGTGCTTAAACACCCTCTGAATATAAGAATATTCACAAGAGGAGAAAGAGAAGGAGAAGCAAAAGAAAAGAAAGGGAAGGAGGAAGGATTGCTGGAACTAAAGGACCAGACTATCTAATGGATTGTGCAAAAATGCTACCTGTGAGTTCATTGCCAGGGTCTTGTCAGTTACATGCAGCTCTTGGTTCCTTTTAAATCCAGATGTGTTGGCAAAGACAGAGCAAAGTTAAGACAGAGAGGAGCCTGGCTGTCACTGCTTCCCTCCAAACAGAGCTCTGGGTATTTTGGGCCTCCCTCTGGATTCTTGGTGCCTGGTGGTATAAAATGGTGGGACTGGAAAGTACATTCTCTGAGGAGAAAAGATTTGAACATGGACCTCAGAGTCTGTCATGTGAACATAGATTGCAATCAGCAGTGCTTTAAGGGGTTCCAGGTGCAGGCTATCTGGAAATGAAATACGGAGCCCAGCTTGCTCCTAAAACAGGCCAACGATTGTGTCTCATTTTGTCGATACCTATCCAGACACAGGCTTGAAGGAAGCGAGTTTTGCTTCTGATCATCCCAAAATTCAAACTGAGCATCATGTCTTAAATGTGATTCCATGACCCCCATGACCCTTTGTGACCCACCTCCTCCCCGGCTTTCCTTTCTCCACACTCCCTCCATACCAACTGCACTGGCCTCTCCATAATCCCTTGATCATAGAGAAGAGCTCTGCTTTGAGATCTGTGGACTCGCATTTCCTCTGCCTGAAATGATCCTTCTCCAGACACCTGATTTGCTCACATATCCTCTGTCTCACCTTGATTGTCACCTTCTTGAGTAGCCCTGGCTAAAACTGTGAGCTGCCTGTTACTTCTTAACTCCCTTTCTTCTTTATCATTGTTTTTCCCCCTAAGCACTTATTCATATCCAGCACATTAAATAAAATATAAATTTAAATTAATAAAACTAAACTAAATTTAAACATAATGAATTAAATAAAATATAGTTTCCTGGTTTAACTTACACCTTATCCATCAGCTCCCAACTAGAAAGAACATGGTATGAAAGCAGGGATCTGGTTTGTTCTACTCAGGACAAGGCCAGGCCCATGGTAGGTCCTTAATCAGTCTTTAAAAAAATGAGCTGACATGGCAATAAGCAGGAATGGGCGTTTGGGTTATTTTAGAGGCTGAGAGCCCTGCAGTCTGTGTTGGGTGGTCAAGGAAAAGCTGGGGCTAACTCTCCTCAGTTTCACTGCCATGAGAAGCCCCCCATTGTCCCTGCTAACATATACTTACTTTCATTCTTAAGGAAGACAGCTGATGCCAGCACTTCCCTACTGGTAACATTTCTACCTCCCATTATGCCACAGCTTGATCAAAGCCACCAGTGGCTCCCCAAGGCCACTTGCCTCAACCTACCATTCACGGTCCTCCCCAGTCTGGCACCAACAAACCTTTAAATTTTGTCTCCAATGCATGCCCATTGTAGGTTCCTCTTCCAAAAAACAATGCATGAGTAATCCATCTTGAAAATGCATTTAACTCTACCACGTAATCTTACTTGGTGAACTATGAAAACATTTTTATTTTCAGAACTCTATCTTTTAGCTCAAATTTCCCACTTCTGCTAAATAAACAGTCAAGAGTCATACGGACTTGGGTTTCTGCTCTCTTTCTCTAAAACTTTCTTGACACCAAGGGCCCTAGAATCTAGTAAGAAAGACTGACTTTTCTTTGGTGAAATTTGTTAAGTATCACCCAGAACATAATTCTGGAGTCTGGCAGAAGCAGTATCTATCATGTCATTTAGCCCAAAACACACACTGACACATCTACCATGTAAACATATTCACACACACACACACACACACACACACACACAAACAATCATGCAGGTATGTCGTCAACAATGTATATGGAAATGACCACATGAATACAGTCATACAGGAAGCAGACATCCATAAACATGCTGAATTTCTTGGTCTAAATCCAAATGAAACTTCCAGTGTGCTGTTTAGAGTGTTCTAGACTATGGCACTGAGAAGCATTACCAACTTGTGGTATAGGGGAAAAGACAGGGATTCTTTACCCCAGCAGGTAGCTCTTTCCCTTTGTCTTTCCATGGAATTATCTATCTGGACTAGATCAAAACTCAGCTTAGTTTTCTGTTGAAATAATCATAGCTCAACTTTATATCAGGCTGTGATGCTATGCTCTCACTTAGCTAGATTGTGAGGGAAAGATTATTCACTTTAGGCATTATTTTAAGGAAAATTGTTTGCATTGGAGATGTGCTGCCAATACTACAGGATAGGAATGTATTCAGGGCTCTCCTTTGAGAAATAATAGGTAATCATAGGAGGAGAAAAATCAAAAGAGGAACATTTTGCTACCATTGTTCTGTTTTTTATCATTGGAACTGGGATAAATTCTAAGGGCAGTTTCTTTGAGAGTACAAATTTACTGCTCCAACAAAGAGTGAGAAATAAGGAAACCTCTCATCTTGAGGGAGCTGGGGAGAAGTTATCTCTTTGCCCTTTTACTTTGACTGGTCTTGTGTATTCTCTACCTCTACTGATGAATCTTTGCTGAAAACAGTCTCAAATTAGTCTTCTCTAGTCCACATGGAATGATTTCTCTTAAGTCTTGCAATGTTGGGCCACAGTGCACATGTATATGTACACACACATGTGCACACACACTCACAGGGCTGAGAGTTTTCAGGAAAAGATTGTCTTTTGTAAATGAAAAGCAATGTGGCACCACTTCCACACTTGTTTATAAAAGGGACATCAATCTAGTGGCGAAGTGAGCACTTTTTAAGGGAAGGAGAAATTGTTCTCATTAAACCCTAAAACAATATTCTTTCACATTGATTATCAAAACCAATTTACTCTATGTAGAATTGCTGTATTAAGAAAAAAAATTAGCTGTGGGTTCCATTCAATGCCAGTTAGATGGATTTCCCCCTCAACATAAGGTGCAGTTGTAGCTTTTCTCAATCTCCTAATTAAAAAAAGGTGATAAGCTATGTGTTCTGAATCAATTCACTTAGATTTCAAGACGCATAATGGAACGTCTGTTGCCCCTGAAATAAACAACACAATCTGGATGCAGTACTCCATTGGTGTACTAGGGTGGATGGAATAACACATAAGTATCCTAGCAAGGTTCTGCACCTGGGGCCTAACAACTCTGGTAACCCTATACTCACCTAACCTGAACTCAGAACTCTGACTTGGATGGGAAAATATGCCCATCAGTCTTACCTAACTTCATCTAAAATGTAGCATTTCAGTTAATTATGAATAAAAGCAAGGGCTACAGTAGTAATATCTGTGACATTTTGCTCATAGCAATTGCAGACTTTTTTGATCCACTTGTGGGCTTTTTGTAATTTGACTTAGTCTATTTTATGCATTTTAATGTATCTTTTAAGCAGGGTCCCAAGGGACTCTTCAAACTGCAAAAAGGGGCCTCCACAGAAAATGGTTGACTCCTTTCCCCAGATTCCTGGGCATGAAGGAAAGTTATAATCTTACAGGTGAAGGTACCTAAAACTGTACCTTTAGGAAACTCTTTGGGTTTTGAAGACCTCTCAACCATCCAACAAAATGCTCATTCCCAGGGACTGTGGAGGAATTTGCTGTTGCTTTGTGTATTGAGGAGTAGTACCAGAAGTAAAGTGGACAGGTAGAAAGGAGATCCTGTACCATGGTCCTGCTTCCCTACATATTTTAAGAACAGGATCATACTTTACATCTGTGTTTTGAAAACTCTTTTCCTCTTGATATTCTGATAACCAACCTTGAGGGAGAGCTTTCTTTGCCCTAAGCACCTTGCCAAATACTTGGTCTGGGTAATTTCACTTAATTCTTACAACCACTCTTTGAAGAAGAGTAAATAATAAATAAGTAAATGAATGTTGAGTAAATGAGGAAGTGTTGAGCAACTGACTCTGAGTTGCTACCCATTTGATACTTAGCACGTGCTAGACACTGATCTTCGTGCTTTTTCTGTGGTCTAATTTACTCCCAAAGCCCACAGATGGGTTCTGTCATTATGCAGGGCAGAGATAAGGGGACCGAGCTCAGGAGCCCACAGCAGAAAGGTCACAAGTGCAACCTCCTGGGTTTCACTGCAGTCAGTCTGACTCTTGACTCCATGTCTCTAACCAGTGGGTGATCTTGCCTTCTGCTGTGAACTTTGGTCACAGTGATACTTTGAGGACACTTCAGGTTTTGTGGTTGCTGTGTCCTTCCTGGAAGTGCATGTGACATTTTCCTTTCAGTGGGGTAGATACTCAACATGTGTCATTTCTTGAGAAAAATGCAAAAAGCAATATAGATATAGCTTTCTCAATGTTTCTGCCTATTGGGCTGTGATCTGGCTGTAACTTCAGGCAATGACTGAAAACCCTGAACAGAATTTAAATTTCAGCCACACTCCTTTACGGGAACCATCACACGCCACCTAGTGAACGACCAAGGATTTGCCCACTGTTCAGCCCAGAAGGGAGCCAGTTCAAGAGAAGATAAATTGAAGGAAGAAATTCATTCTGAGTTTTTAGGTCAGGAAGTGAGGGCAGTACTGAAGACCCAAACCCTACGCCCAGCATCTAGAAGAGAAGTTGACACCCTTGGTCTTCACTGTGGACACATATGGGTGTCTGAGGACACTGTCTTCACAGCACATCTGGCTGGTAGATGCAACCACAACCTCCACCACAGGCTCATGCTAATTGAACAGCTTTCTTTTCCAATAAGACTAACTGCCTGGAAAAAATGCATAAGCAATGCATGCTTGTAATTTATCAAATCTAAATACTACCAGTAAACAATTTGCTCTTTTTAGTGAGATCAGGCACCGTGCTAAGCGTTTTTCGCGGTGTCTCATCTGCTCTTTTCTAGTAGCCCTGAGTTCTGTAGATTAAATTATCCTGCAATCAAACTGGGGCTTGGCAAATGCATGGTCTTGTCCAGATTTCCCAGATGGTGTGCAGTAGAGCTGAGAGCTGAGGGCAGATCTTTGTGACTCTGAAGCCCAGGGTACACTATTCTATTGTACTGCCTTAACTACAAGCGTGCATATGCACACACATGCATATGCACACAGCTGCACACACATGCCCACACAAATGCACATGTATGAATACAAATACATACATACTTCTGCACACACTCCTGCACACCCACTCATATTTAAGGGTGTGTGTTATCAGTTATTTAATGAGATACAGCAAACTTACCATGAAAGTAAAATTCTATTTCTGCAAAGAGAAATTATTTGAAAGTAGTCAAAAAAGAGAGGACTATTATTCACTATAATAAGGTTACAAGGGCTTTCTGAGGACTTTTACTAAAAATATTATTTTCAATCAGTGAATACTAGCAAATCAAAACCTACAGCATATTAAAAGGATGTTTCATCATTACCAAATAGGATTTATCCCAGGAATGCAAGGGTGGTTCAATAAAAGAGCATCAATCCATATAATAAATCATATTAATAAAATGAAGAAAAATTATACAATCACCTCAGTGGGAACTAAAAAGGCATTTGACAAAGCTCAACACTCTTTCATGATAAAGCAACAACAACAGCTCAGAAAACAAGGGATAAAAGGGAATTTCTTCAAAATTATAATGAGCATTTATAAACAAGTCACAGATTATTCATACTCAACATTAAAGACTGAAAACTTTCCTTGAAGGTCAGGAATAAGACGCAATAGTCTCCAGCATCATTGGGGCTCAATAACATACTGAAAATTCTAGCCAGATCAATTAGATAAGAAACAGAAATGAGGGCCGGGAGTTTGGCTCAGTGGCTTAAGCATCTGTCTGGCAGGCACGAGGTTGTGAGTTTGATCACCAGTGCCACAACAATAAATAAATAAATAAATAAATAAATAAATAAATAAATAAATAGAAATAGAAATGAAAGGCATCCAAATGGAAAAGAACAAAAACCATCCTCTATGTAGAAAAATTCAAAGAATCTACAAGAAACTGACTAGAGCTAATAAACTCGGCAAAGTTCCAAAATACCAGATGTACAGCAATGAGTTCTCAGTTCACCAAATGTGATCTACACATTTAGTGCAATTCCTATCAAAATTCCTTTGTTGCATAAATGGAAAAGCCAGTCCTCAATTCCATACTGCAAAGGACCCAGAATACCTAAAATAATCTTGAAAAAGAAGAACAAAATCAGAGAATTCCCAGTTCTCCGTTTTAAAACTTGCCACACACCCATGATAAGCAAAACAGTGTGATAGTGATACAAGGATGATATGCAGACCAGTGGAATAGAAATGAGGGTCTAGAGTAAAACTGGTCCATCTATAATCAACTGATTTTTGACAGGGATACCAAATCCATTAACTGAGGAAAGGGTAGCCTTGGTTGGTGCTGGAAAAATTGGATTTCCACATGTAAAAGATTGAAGTTGGACTCCTACCTTATACTATGTGAAACGTAAATTAAAAATATATCAATGTCCTAAATATAAGAGCAGAAAGCATAGAAGTCTAGGGAAAAAACACAGGGGTAAAAGTTTATAATATTGGATTTGGGAGTGGATTCTTAAAAATGATGACAAAAGTACTAACAAAAAGAATAAACTAAGTAAGTAAATAGTGCGTGTGCGTGTGTGTGTGCATGATATCTCCATGATTAAGGGTGGATAAACAACATGCATGATAACTTTTAAGAGTATTTCATTCAGCATTTTGAATATAGCCAAATTGTTTTCACTACACTGACATCTTAACAATATTAAATCTTCCAATTCACAAAGAATATTTTTCCATTTACTTAGGGTAGTGAAACACAGAAGAAAAGAGGCAATTTGCTCTTGATCACACAGATAACAAATGAGAAACATGCCTATGGGAACCCAGGTGTTTGGACTCAAAGTTGAGTTCTTTCTCCCAGGAGTGCTAGGACAATTACTCATTTGTAATTTGTGATAATTCAGGCAAAGAATAGCCTCCAGTTTCCTCTGCTCTCGGGAAAACTTTCTCATAGGTAGTGCGAACAGTGTAGGGAAAATGTGGTGAAGAAAATGCTTAAACTACTTATAATCAAATTGCTTTTAAGCACACTTCAGCACTGTAGGTGAATTCATTTATATATTAAGAATGAGTATGCTAATTGCAAGCCATTCTTGTGTATCCTTGAGGAATCTCTACCAGGCAAACCTCATTTGAATTACTCTCTTCCTCTAACAAACATCCAGCACTCGAGACTTACTGAATTTTGGCACTAAGTCTGAATGCTCACTATTTTTTTTTCATAAGAATGGAATTAATTTGAGGTAGAATCAGAATGGGCCCAAGTCGTATTTATTGAATACCTACTATGTGCCAAACAACAAAGCACTTGTTCTCAACTCATTTCTAATACAAAGTAGGATTCGGCTCTTTAGCAGATTACTCCCTACCCTGAAAATAAATAGACCCAACTACCCAGTGTGATAGGAAGAAATAGATATTTTACTGAAGTCTTGTGAATAATGAAGGGATTGATTTCCATATCACATATGACACAACATAAAAAATTTTTTAAAGATTTTTTTTTACCCCAAATCTGCTCTGCTTGCTAGGTGTTTCATATTTCTCCCTTCTCTTCACTCCAAAAGCAAAACAAGTGTCTTCTATTGTCTCAAGCAGTACAGTGCTGATTCCAGATCATAAATATCACTCAGGAGAGGGAAAAAAGGTTGCTAACTGAGAAAAGTCAAAGCTCTTTCTTCAGTGTATGTATATTCCTGTGTGCATGTTGAGTGATTCTTATTTTATGTCTTATGTTATCTCCTTTCCTCTTTAAGACAACCCTAAGAGATTGTCTGGTCCCATTATATAGGTGAGAAGATGGAGGAATGGTATGATTTGGTAACTTGCCCAGGTTTGCACAGTTTATCAGTGTTATAAACCATCGTAGAATATGGGTCTACTACCAGCATGCATGATACTGAAAACTGGCCACAGAAATGAAAAGCTAAGATTTTATTTCTATCTATCTAGCTATCTAGCTATCTGTCATCTATTTTGGTTTGTTGAAATGGGTCTCACTACTGCACTTCAAACTAACTGTGAACTGCCTATGTAGCCCTAGCTGGTCTCAAACTCGCTGTGATCTTCCTGCCTCAAACTCCAGAATGTTGGGATTACAGGTGTGCATCACCATGCCTGGCTAAGCCAGGGCTTTCTTGATTTCCATAACCGGAGATGAGTTCTTGTCTCTACCACACTGGACTCTGTCCAACTGGCTCTTTGAGGGTGGTAGCCAACCATGTACTAAATTTACTTGGGTCAAACACAGGGTTTAGAAAATTGCAACCAGTGAGTAAAATCTAGCGGGCAGCAGAGAGATAAAGTCTGACTGGCACACATTAGGCTGATCCTTTAGCTATTGTCTGTGGCTGCTCTCACATTTTAAAAGCAAAGGTGAATAGTTGCAAGAGAGGCTGAATGATCCTTCAGGCCTAAGATGTTTACTCTCTAGACCTTTACAGGAAAGGTGTGCCAATCCCTGGCCTAGAGAGTCAACTGACAGATAAATGAGAAAGTGAGAGCTTGGAGAGGGTGGAAGAGCACCGTGAGCTTGGGGACTTCCAACAAGTGGGACTTTGTGTTCAAGACACTTACAAGTCATCAGCGTCCTCCCATGCCCCCATTCTTCACATTATTAGGAGCATCTTCAAAATAACCAATTAATGACTCAATAGATTTATGAAGTATGTATTATGTGCCAAGATCTGTTGTAGATGCTATGGGTTGAACTGTGAGAAAACCAATAAGATTGAGTGTATAATGTGGGAGGAAGAGAAAAAAGATCAAAATCATTAGAGTCACCTGCAGCTTGACACTAAGGTAGACAGGGCTGGGAGGGACGAGGGGCTGGGGCAAGTAAGGCCTGTGGGATTTTATTCAAGTAAAATGCAAAGGGCTTTCAAACTTTTAACCACTCCATGTCTCGTGTTTCTGTTTTGAGATGCACATAACAATAGAATATAAGCAAAGAGGAGGGAAGGTGGCATTGTCAGAATTTAAATGATCACTCTCTCTGAGAGAATGGATTATTGCAGGGTGACATGGGAGCAGGGAGAATAAGGAGGATATTAAGTAATGATAGCATGTGTAGTGGAGACAAAATAGCCCCAAGCTCATGGAGACTCTGGAAGAATGGAGGAGAGGGCCTCAGTTGTGATTAGGTTCATCACAGTTCCCACCTTCTCCCACATGTGCAGGACTGGAACAGCTGGCCATGCCCAGGCACCTGGTGAAGAGGTGGCAGCTTTGCCTATGCCCCATTCACCATTGCAGCTGCCTCATGACAGTGAATGGACCAACCTGCGCCAGGCAGCTGACTTCTTTCTCACAGGAGGATGGATTGCACTGGTTAGAGAGATCTCGACACTTGTGTTGCAGATCCATTAATGTCAACCACAGGTTAATTCTGAGCAATTTCCAGGTGATCCAATAATTCATTAAACTGACGAAAACAAATCTTTGGAAAATCGAGTCAGTGACAGATAGAAAGCCAATGATTTATTGTCTGGATAGGAATAAGTGTCTCCTATTCCATTCTTCAGTCTGTTGAGTGAATCGAGGTGTGCAGAAGAACAAGGCAGGTGCGCGCTCTACTTAATGGGCATTACACAGACTCAGCACTGTGTGCCCTTCGTCCTGCTTGTGTTGCCAGCGGGTAAAGTGAGAGGAGCATGAGTGGGGGAGACAAGGATGATGGGGTGGGTTAAAGCTGAATCTGTGCTCCTACTCTGCCAGTTATTAGTTTCAGTTCTTCTGTCTCCATTGGTTTATCTCTTCCACTGAAGGAATAACATAGTTTCTCCTGTCCTTGGCATTCAAGCCATAAATGAAAATTAGGGAGCACAGTATGGGAAACATTACAGGGTGCTCAGGGAATAGCCAACAGAATTGTCACTGGTGACAACAAAGGAGATACTTGAGTCTTCCCTTTGTTGTGTGTACACATTCAATGTGAGTACAAAAGGGTTCAAAGGTATTCACACTACCTGCTCCATGAGTGACTAAAAAAACTTACTGGGGCACCCAAATGCAGGAGGCATCCAAGACAGCAAGGTTTCCTAAGGTAAGATCATTGGGAAAAATTAGAAGATCAGAAGACTAGCAAGATGAGGGCGAGCCTCTGGGGTTGTAGGGAAATAGAAAGAAAAGAATCCTAAGCTTAAGTAGGAGAGCTAATGAGGGACAAGTCAGGAGCCTCCTCCCAAACAGCAGTGGATAAAGTGAGTGTTGTGGAGGAAAGGATTAATCTTAGAAAATGATGCTGCCATTAGTTTGAAGTCTGGATAGAGAAAGTGGTTTCTAAACTTAGACCTATAATATAGATGTGTAAGAGACCCCAGACACCAAATGGAAGAACTGATTTTCTTTAAACCTTTGTCATTTTAGCTGCCTGCCATCCTTTTCATCATCTGGTAATAGTACTTCTATATTCTTTAAGGGACCACCCTGCAGGGTGATGCATATCCCATTTTCAGCTTTTATCTTTGGGAGCTCTATCATAGCTACTGCATTTCTAGAAAGAAATTGTGACTTTCTTCAGTTGGAAGTATCTAAATGCCACAAAAGTGCCTGAAAGGGAAGATTTGCCATGAGTGACTGTTCTTGGAAATGGATCCATGCTCTAACTAAATGTATTTGGGTGAGTATCCATGGAAGTCTGTGACACAAAACTTCCTTGGTGTCCACGGACCCTCAGTGGATCTGATCTTTGTAGGAAGTGTGTGCATGTAAAGTGTGTGTGATGAAGCTTCTCAGACAGAGCTCAAGTCTGAAGAACTTGTGTTCCTGTTTAAAGTCAGCATGGATTCAGGGTTTGACAGTTGTGTTTCCCAATGCAATTATATATAATCAAAAGTTCATCATGCAGGGGCTGAGTATTTCACTTCTGTCCTTCTTTAACCTTGGATTTAGCCCATCAAATGTACATTAGCAATGGTGACAGCAATAAACAAAGGAAGAAGCCCAAAGTCATGTACTTGCCTGCTGACTGATCACTTTGGCAGAAGTGAGAAGTTACTACTTGCCACTCATTTTGTAGGTACTAAACATACTTGATCTAATTTAAATTTTATGGTTAAACTGAGGCTCCAGGACATTAAACTACTTGCCCAGAATCATACAACTTGTAAGTAAACAGGATAAGACATTTGTCTGTGTTTTTCTTTACTCCAGCCTGTACCAAAAACTTGGTTTCAATGGAAGATAGTGTCAAAAATGTGAAAGTGTCATTCACAGCCCATACATAAGTATTGGCCTGGGAGCTTCCATACCATCATGTGATGGAAAAAATGTGAGCTAAGAGGCAAACTCGCAATCTGGAGACCACATTGAAAGAACCGAGTAAGAGAAAACAAAGACCATGGAGGACCAGGCCTTTTGTCCACATCACATAGAGTGGCCCCCAGGGAAGATCTTGTGAATAGCAGTGGGATGGAGGACAGGAAGACTCAGTTTCTATTTTGTAGGTTTCTCCTTTCCTTCAAAGTGAAAAGGTAACAGCTTTTGTTTAAACACATAAACAAACTGTTCGCTCTTAAATCTCATGCTAGGCAAAACTGAGAAATGTGTGGCAGTGCACTCTGAACGGTAATGTTGTCCTCAGCTCGTGTTATTACTGATACAACAGAGGTATTTAATTAATTACCATGACATACGTTTGTACTAATTTATAAGACTGGTTAGCTTACACACTGCCTCTGAACTCTCGTCTGCCTTGAGAGCTCCCTGAATGTAAAGCGATCACCTAACTTGAAGCTAAAGAAAGAGTGAAAGAAACTCCAGAATATTTTGAGTTTGGCTAAGTTAGTTGGATTAGTTAATTCAGCTTCTCAACCTGGAGAGATTTTGAGGGACATCTGATAATATCTAATGATAGTCCTGTGTATCACAGCTGGGCAGGGCCGAGAGGGTGAATACTAGTATTCGAGGGTAGAATTCAGGGGTACTGATAAGTATCCTGTAGGCCTCAGACATCTCCTAACACAGGGAATTATACAGTCCCAAGCATCAGTAGTACTAAGGTTCAGAAATCTGACTTGCATTGACGCATAGCTAGAGCAGAAAGTGGCTTACTCCAGGTCACACAGCAAGTTAGTGGGAGAGTGGGGCAGCAGAGACTCTGCAGTTATGCGGATTGTGGCTCTGGAATCTGAATGTTTGGCTCCAAGTCATGAGTTTGACTCTTTCTAACTGGGGTACTGTAAGCGAGTCAGTTAGGTCATTGTAACACTATGTAGAGGAAACTGCAGTTCTCCATTTGTGAACAACTGTTTTCAAGGATGAAGCACATGAAGAATAAAATTAGTTCTAAAACTTCTGGCAAGTGCTTTGAGAATTCACTAGGAACTGCAACTGCTTCCACAGAACCAGACGCTGATGCATTATTTTCACAAACACAAAGTCAAATATCTTGTTTATTTTATGCTTATGTTGCTGTCTTTTTAAAAATGCATAATAACAAAATTTAAAAAGAAAGGAAGTTTTGTTACTTATGTACATTAACTATATTATGTACTTTATATGCAGCCCAAGAAAATTCAGTGCAGCCCAAGCAAGCCAAAAGGTTGAATAATTATGCTTTAGAAAGAACTGGTTTTGTTAATAGCTGGACTTCAACCCCATGAGTTTCATATTGGACTTCTGACCTTCAGAACAGTAAGGGAATAATTTGTTTGAAGTCACTAAATTTGTTGAAGTTATCACAGCAGCTATAGATAACTGATGGAGGGGGTTACTGAAGGGAAGGAGGGAACATTTACATAGAGTAAAAATGGGACTAAGCTATGACCCTTTCATCTCTGAGGTTGAAGGTTGTAAGATTTCTCTGCTCAACCACCAGGGTCAGGAGCCACACCAGCCCCCTGGCACACAAAGAGGGTTCCCCATGCTGGGGGAGGAAGGATGGACTAGAGGTGGCTGGGACTAAGCTTGGGTTGTCCTGGGGGAAAGCTGTAGTTCCGAGAGAGTGTTGGGTCATAGCTGAGATCTTTCTAGCACCCATTGCTCTGATTCTGCAGATGGGAGTTGAAACCATGGCCTCTTATGATTAAAAAAAAAATCATGGAAGAGATGTTGTACTAAAGTGAGGTAAAATGACCATAAATGGCGGACCAAAGAAACAATGGTCTATGTCATGGTCCACACAGCAGAAGTGGCAGTGGTGTGGTGTTGGCTGTATTTGAACTGCAACATGGGGAAGAGCAGGAGGAAAAGCCCAACACACCTGTGATTTAGGCAAGTGACCACGTGCCACTGAGGCACACAGGATTCCCTCCTGCCACAAAAACATATTAGACCATCATAAACACAAACAAACACCCAGTCAAACTTCAGGTAAGCAAGGGAATGCCCCTGGAACCAGAAACAGAGCTACACGAAACTGGAGGCACTGCATGGGGGTTTGAGACCTGCTCCTGGGCTCCCACAACTGGAATCTGGGTGTGATCCTGGGGAAAGGGAGTGGGGAATCTAGCCTCACAGGAAGGAGAAAGGAGGGAAAAGCTTACATCAGTGGTTCTCTGTGGGATAGTACTGCCCCTTAAGAAGACATTCTGGGAGGTTGGGCAAGGGCATTTTTGGTTAATCACAATGGTGGTAGGCAGTGCTAGTAGAATTCAGTCATAAGAACCAGAACATAAGTTGTCTCACCAAAGCAAAAAAAACCTTCATTTTTCTGTACATCCTTCAAATTGCTTACTGGAAATCTGCATAGGTGGAAATCCATTTATTGACATCTAAGTCTATTCACATTTAAACTAACTATTTTGCTAACAAACACAGGATTTTCTTTGTGCAGTTTTAATATGCAGTGAGTTTTCCAGAATTTTTTTACAGTTTTAATATGCAATGAGTTTCCCAGAAATTTAAATACTATGAAAATTAAGGCAAATGCATATTTTATAGCTCAGAACCATAGCAAGAACCATTCACCATCTCAGAAAATCATGGCACCAACAGCAATACAATTCCTAGTGTTTGAATCATTCCTTGGTCCCTGCTTCTACCTGTTTGTCATAGTGAGCCATGATAATTCCCTACCCAGGATCCTGCCTCTCTTTATTGCCTGTGTCTTCTAGTCATGATTATGCCTGAGCACTGATGTACTGAAGTACATCTTACAATAAATTGTTTTGCTATTGTTCTTTTCTTTCTTTTTGCAGTGCTGGTGAGTGAGCCCTAGATTTTTGTACTGATATACATCCCCATCCTTTTTCAATTTTCTAAAACTTGGAAGCAAGGTCTTGAAAGGGAAAAACTGTACAAGAGAAGTTGTTCTTTTTTAAAAAAAAAAAAAAAAAACTTTGTTCTTTTAAAATTGCCTAGCTCTGTAACTGTTTCATGGCTTTGTAATTATTTTCTTAACTCCTGCAACCATGAGAGCATAATCAAACATACACAATGTCTGATTGCACCATTGTATCAAGCTTCATAAACTGATGGTCATTAATCTACCCTTGTGACAGATGACCTCACCCTGCTAGCTAATCAGAAGAACTGTCAGGCTATTCTGTTTCACTTTTGTACCTCCTTTGTACCTCCTGAAATTTGTCTGTCTGCCTACCTGCCTGCCTGTTTGCCTGCCTAAGACCGCTGGGAGCACCCCAGTTAGTGAGTCTGTTTCTCCTGCTCAGTTTGAGAAGAAGAAGAGCTTGACCAACTCTTGTTAGCTAAGGCTGCCCTCAAGAGGAGAAGGTGTTTGGAATGTTTAACCTCTGAATACCTGCTGAATGAATATGTGAGTGAGTGGAACATGAACAATAGGCTGCTCCACTTGTGCACCAAGACTGTTAAGCACTGATTGTGGTGACTAATTGGGCCCTCACCTGTAGTTCCATGGCAATGGACATATGGCATAATGGAGGCCTCACACCCTCCTTATCTAAGTTGCGCTTGAGTCCCCTAGAGGTGCACAACCAGGTGGCCATCTGAATGGTCTCTCTCTGAGAAGCAACTGCCCTTTGTCTGTTGTGCCATTGTTCAGGGGTACACAACATACACTGTAGGAAGATAGAATGGGAACTAATTAGTTGAAATCTATAGTCCCTGTGTATCAGTCAGGGTTTACTAGAGAAACAGATGCAACACAAGATACACAACTGTGTAAGAAATAACAAGATTGGTTTACAATGGTCAGCCACAAAGTTGCACAAAGTGGTGTGCAGAGGGTGTCTGCAAGCTGGAGGGTGAAGGATCCAGCCCAAGGGCTGGAGCTTACTGTAGTGTCCTGTGCAAGTCTGTATCAGGAGGCCGATTGGTCTGTGATGGAACACTGAAGAATCCACAACAGAAGGCTGAAGAGTCTACACTGAAGGCTGAAGAGTCTATGACAAAGGCTGAGGAGTCTACGAAGAAGCCAAACAGTCTGTGCCAGAAGCCAGGAGACAACGTCCAAGCTGAAAGTGAAGACTGAAGCTCCTCCAAAGAAGCAGCAATCGGTCCCATCTCATTCACCTTTTATAGTATGCAGGCTGCTCCCCTGGGTTGGATGTAGCACTCACACCATCTGCCTGCTCTCCTCTTACACAGGCTGAGGGTGTTTACAAAGCAAGAATTGTGGCTCCCTGCTGAGTCTCTCAGTTAACCTTCCAACCTTCTCAAATTGATACAATGAACAGGTAACTGCTTGTCCGTTAGACCCCAGAATGTAGAGCTGCTGAGTTACTTAATTAAGCTTCTAGACTTCACAAGTTGACTCAATATATAAACCATAACACCCTGACTACAGGAAAAGGGACATTTATAGAATTAAAAAAGAGGTTCATTCTTCCTGAGAATTCTGCTTTGGCATCTCCTGACTCATCTATTTCCAGTCAATTGAACTAGTTCCAGCAAGCCATTGCCTACATTCGGCCACAGAGGTCCTCCCTCCAAACCTTCTGCTTCATGACTATGTCTATTGTGGTCAGATGGCATCATCTAATGCCCACCCAACATGGTTGTCAGCAATTCTTTCTGAATTCCACATTTGGACTGAGGAAAAATTGGATTGTCAGCCCAGACGAAAGAGTTGTGCCCTTCTGGGCCTAAATAAATAGGACAGAATGAACTCTATCCAAATTGTCCCCTGAGTTCCAACAGTCATTGCAAAAGTCAAGGACAAAACTGATTTTCCTGGTAGACAATGGAACAGAAATTTCTGCTTTCAAAATTCCTTCTGTCAAAAGTTACCATCACTGGGACTCTAGTCTCTCGCCCCTTCTGCCATGCACAAACTTGCAACTCGAGGATACATCTCACAAAAAATTTATTTCTGTATAAGACAGTACCCGTACTGCTTCTGGGAAGAGAACTCACCTTCAAGTTAAAAGCAACTATCTCCTTTGCACTAAGCTAGTCAGTCTCCCTCTTATTTAACCCTGCATTTTCAACTTTGACTGTTCCCTGAGAGGAAGATGATGCCTGCATCATCCTGAGACAGATAACCACAATCCTGAAGTTCTGAAAATTCTCCTCCCAGAGGAATAGCCTAAAGACTTGCCTCTGGGCCTAGATATTAACCATGTCACTTCACTGCGACTCCCATTGCTATTAGATATCACAGAAAGCAGAAACAGGAATTCAGTCACACATCAGTCTGATAGACCGTTAATCACCTTGGGCAGGATCTGTGTGCTGTCAACAGCCCAGAAAAGATGTCTTTCTCTGCTTGTGAGTTGCTCCCATAAGCCCCTTCAACTAGGAAAATCCTGAGACAAAAGGCTTTGGACTCAATTGCCATAAAAGGGTTAAAAGCTCTTATACTATTTTCAGGGAGGCTCTGATGACAGATTTGACTCTGTCACGGTCCTCTGGGCAAACAGTATAGATTGTCAAACTACTAAAATACACCTCTCCTTCCTGCACCAGTTCAAGACCTCTGAGTTGCCAATGCCACCATAATTGCCCTCTGTGTATGTTACCTCAGTCTTCTGTCATCCACAGTCTGCTGGTACCCCTGCCTGAACCTACGAGTGCCCTCTTCCGCCTCCAGTTGGCTCCTGTCAGTCAGCCCTTCTTCACAACTGGCCTGGACTCAACCTCCCAGACGTTCAAAAATTTGTTTACCCTCTTTGGGGAAGCCTTTATAGCTGACCTCACTAGTTTCCAAGAATGGCACCCAAGTTGTCTGCTGGAAACACAGAAAATCTCTGCTACAACATCTAGCAGAAACTGGTTACAAAAACAAATAAACAAACAAACAAATACAACTCCACAAATTTCTTGGAGCTGCTGGCTTCTATAAAATCTGTATCCTCAAGTTCACAAAACAATGAATCTTACTCAGACAGTCTGCCCCTGGGACAGAGAGTGGCCTACCTATACAAATACCTGGCCACTGTCCTTCTGATTAAAAAAAACTGACAAACTCAAGTTAGGTCAAGACCTAACTGTCCAAGTGCCACCCAGTACTAAGGACTCTTATGCAAAAACCCATGCCTGATTCTTTGGGCAATAAAACCACTCAAACCTGCCACATACCTGCCCGCAGAGCTGGGCCCAGGAGTCCTTGACTGCTTGGCACTAGCTGATAAACTGTTCTCGAGCCAATCAGACTTAATAAACAAGACTCTTGAGAGATGCTGAATATACCCTGTTTACTGATGAAAGTATCTCTGTTAGGAATGGAGTCCGTCAGGCTAGACATGCTGTGGTCACCTTGGACAAAGCAATTTTGGCCAAAGCACTCTTGCTACTGCTTCCTGCTACTCTTGGAAAACCTGCCACCAATGCAAAATAATTCAATTCAGAGGCCCAAGCCCCCTTCGGGGATCTGATTGACTAAAACATCAATCCCAGCTAGAAAAACTTCACCCAGTACTCCCAGAAGATCAGAACCAGACCTGTCCCCACTGTTCTGCAAGTTCAAGTCACAGTGCTGGTACCCATACCCCTGCAGCCAGCTCAGGCTTCAAGGTCTGTGTCACTGGACCTGACCTCCTGCATTATAGTGGACTCTCAGTCAGACTTGTTATTTTAAACTGTCTTCCTCATCTAAAAACCTAGGGCTATCAGTTATAATGAGAAAATATTTGTTGTTACTAATGTGCTGACATTTAATGTTGGGGTCTAGATTCTGTTTAATTTAATCATTGGAAATAAAATTGCTCCTGTTGAGTTTTGTCTGGTAAAAACTGACACCTGGGAGGTAATTCAGTCCAAAGTCCAGATGGTAAGACCCAGTCTTTCCAAATTATTGCCATTGCAGACACATGGACACTCTCTAGTCAAAAAGGGCCCAGGGAACCCGATGGGGAATCTGCTCTGGCAGCCTTTGATTTCTATCTGTGCCCTTTAGACAAATTCGGACACAAAGGCTTCCCCTCCTAGGAATGTCTGCCCATAACCTTCTACCAAGGGGTGGCCCAGTGATGATAAAAACAGACTGCCTTAAGCCACCCCTCAATTAGCTGAACAAGAACAACAAAGAAGAGTTTGTAATGCCATAGGAGAAAGCTGCTCTTTCTATGCTAATAAGTCTGAAATAGTCTGAGAAGTTCTGCAATAATTACAAGAGAGGTTAAATAGCTGGGCTCAAGAATGAAACTAGAGGTAAGGATGATTCCAAGGCCTATCTGACTTGAGACCATGGTTGAAATCCCTTTTGGGACTCCTGCCAGCCCTTATGTTAATTCTCCTGATAGGGCCCTGCCTGATTAATTGGATTACATAAGATAAGGGCTGCCCTTCTTAGGCAACTTTAGATAGAAAGAACAGTCACAGCATTGAAAAAGATTTTTCTGAGTAATGAAATTGATATAGGGGAATGAAACTCCCAAACTACTGGATGCCTAGTATGAGTTTGTATTCTCTAAAATCAAAGAATGAATTTTAGGAACAATGGAGGTTAAGAATAGAATATATTTACCGAGAGAAAGAAAGCTTCTGTCTGGGAGAGAGACAGAAGGGGTCCTGAGTCAGTTGCCAAAGGCTCTGTCTTTTCTAGGGACTTTTATAGAGTAAAACCAGGAGGTGAGATGGGTCCAAAGTAGGGAAAAAAGGGAACTCACAAGGTGGGCAAAAAGTGGGACAAAACTGTGGTCAACCAGTAAGATTAATTGCTCAGGTAAAAGTGATTAAATCAGGAACAAAAGGGGAAGTGAGTCACAAAGCAAGCAGGCATGCTTAACAGCAGTGACTCTTTCTGTAGGAGGTTGGGATGGTGACTTCTGACTTCCGCAGGGTGAAAGGGAACTATTTAGACTATCAATCCTTAGGATGTGGGTGTATTTGCTTTGCCTTTTGTCTTGAGATCTGGCCCACAGTGGGAGCTGTTTGTCTCCTACAAGGTTGCAAGTTGTCTAATCTTCTGCACTGGCTCTTTTGAGGGCCTGGTCCTGTCTGACTGCCTATAATATTTTTAACTAACTCAGTTGCCTATAGCAACAAGAGAGGAAAATGAAAAGGAAAAACTGCACAAGAGAAATTGTTCTTTTTATAACTTTGTTCTTTTGAAGCTACCTAGCTCTGTAACTGCTTCATGGCTTTGTAATTACTTTCTTAACCCCTGGAACCACAAGAGTGAAATTGAATATACAGATGCCTGCTTGTACCATTGTACCAACCTTCATAAACTGATCATCATTAATCTACCCTTGTAAAAGATGAGGACACCCTGCTAGCTAATCAGAAGAACTACCAGGCTGTTCTGTTTCACTTTGGAACCTCCTGTTTGTGATCATATAAAAGCCCTAAACCACCAGAGCTCAGGCCTGATATTCTGGGAATGATTCTGAGCAGTGACCATTAATATAAATATATCTGCCTCCAAATCCTGCATTTCTGCTTGCCACTGAAGTCTTACTATGTCACTAAGTTGCCCAGTCTGAGCTGAAACTTTCAATCTTACTATCTCAAACTCTCAGGAAGCTGGGTTCACAGGTTTGTGGCTACACACCTGGATGTTTTCGCTGGTTTTTTCTTTTCTTTTTTTTTTTTGGCACTGGGGATTGAACTCACAGCCTCATGCCTGCCAGATAGGCACTTAAGCCACTGAGCCAAACTCCTGGCCCTAGTTTTTTGAGGCAGGGTTGCACTATATAGCTCAGGCTGGCCTTGTGCTCGCGTTGTAGCCCAAGCCGGCCTCGAACTCAACGCTCCACCTACCTCAGACTCCTGAGTGCTGGGATTAAAGGTGTGCGCCACCACGCCTGGCTTTGACTGTTTTTATTTCTTATCTAGCATGGCATTTTAAAATAGTATAGGTAGTTTCTACTAGCTGCAATTGTCATTTCAGAGTAGTAAGGAATACATTATGAATTGTTGATTATAAAAAGGCCTTTGAATTAGCTAAGATTGGCAGTCATTGGCTTGACATCTCAAAGCACTGTCCTTGCCACTGCAAAGGAATGGACAGATTCTGCCAGCCAGCCAGGGTGGAGCAGCAAGGAAGCTGTCTGTCTATTGTCTGTTTGAATCCTTTGAATGAAAGGGAAGAAAAATGTCACCTGTGATAGAGTCAACCTCCAGATCATTGGTGGGTCCTGCAGGATGGAGGAGCTGCAGGCTAGGAAATTGACACAGACTCCTTCGAATGTAACTGGGGGCAGAAAGAGGAGGCAGACAGGAGAACCAAAGGGTGCCGCGCCCTCTGCAGGGCTGTCTGTCATTCTGGAGGAGTTGGAGAAGCAGTATGCTCTCTCTCACAGTACCTTCTCACTAGCCTGAAGTTCAACAAGGAACAGTTTCAAAAGCTCAGTGGAAAGGCACAGAAATGGGTTATTCATGAGCACCCAGCCCTAAGGAGATAGAAGAAACTCCAGCCATAAAATCATTTCCTAGCAAGTGAACAGGTTGCTTGATGCTCTAAACTTCATTTTCTTTATCCAAAACTCAGCCAGAAGAACCAACTTAGTAAAGCCTTTGGGAAGCAGTGATTGATTCGCAGCTGGGAGAGGCTCCCTGATTGCAGTAGACTTGGGCTATGACTGGAGACTTTCATATTCCACAAAGATGGAGAGGAGCATTCTACAGGCACACAGGGCACGGAGGCCAGGGAGCTTGCTGAGCATCTCACAGGGCACCACACAGACCCCCATGACAAAGAAGGATGTGACTCCCAAATGTTAATGAAGCTGAGGCTGAGGAAGCCCAGCTTCAAGAGCAAATGTCATGAGATTGTGCTGGACACAAGCTGCCATGGCTCTTGTCTCCAAGTGGGGGCTCTGGACATAGCTCCAGCCACAGTCTGACCATCTGTCAGCATTGCTGTTTCCAATCCTGGAAAGGGGGAGGCCGTTGCTGCCTCTACCACCACCAGTACTTGCTAGGGCATTCATTCCACTGTCCCTGTTGGGATTACTACTGGATACTGGTTGGCACTGACAGCTTAACTGGCATGATCTATGTCCAGGGCTTTCC
Source organism: Dasyprocta punctata (assembly GCA_004363535.1). NCBI lineage: Eukaryota > Metazoa > Chordata > Mammalia > Rodentia > Dasyproctidae > Dasyprocta > Dasyprocta punctata. The sequence continues at coordinate 53,688 of RJWM01000142.1, read as the reverse complement.
ATGGACTGACTCCTGCTCCATGAAGAAGGGGAGGGGTCTTCACTGTCATTTGACACAGAGGAAGGTAAATGTGTGTATGTGAGGGGTCACCAGAGGGGGCACTCCTGTGCCCACCATTTACATAACTGTTCACAGGGGCTTTCAAAAGAGCAAGTAATTATCCATTATTAATTTTCCAGCTCCACTGAGGTATGATTGACAAACAAAATTAAGTAAATTTAACATGTACTGTGTGAAGATTTGGCATTCACACATATTGTGAAATGATTGCCACAATCAAGTTAGTTAACACCTTTTCCCTTCTTTTTTTTTAGTGAGAATGTTTATGGTCTGCTCTCTTAACAAATTTCAATGAACGATGTAGTGTCATTAACAACAGTCACCATACTGTGCATTAGGTCCCCATAAATTATTTATCTGACAGGTGAAAGTCTGTACCCTTGAACCAACATCTCCCACCTTCCCATCCCCAGCCCACTTTGCTTTCAGTTTCTATGAGTTTGAATTTTTTAGTTTCTACTCACAAGTGAAATCATATAGTATCTACCATTATGTGATTTATTTCAATTAGCGTAAGTCCTCCCATTTCTATTAGTATTGTCTCAAATCGCAGAATTTCCTGCTTTCTCATGGCTGAATAGTATTCCAGTGTGTGTGTGTGTGTGTGGGGAGGGCTTTGTGTGTGTGCTTGTCAACAGATCTGTTAGTTGTTTCCTTGTTTTGGTTTTTGTGAATAATCCTGTCATAAGCACACAAGTATAGAAATCTTTCCAAGCAATTCATTTTGTTTCTTTTAGGTTTAGTCCCAACAGTGGGATTGTCCTATGGTAGTTTTATTTTCAATTTCTGAGGAAACTTCATACTTTTTGCCTTAGTGACTGTATCAGTTTATGCTTTCATCAATAGTGTACAAGGTAATACACTGAAAAGATGACACATTGGTCATGAGCGGAAGCTCACATAAATCTAAGCTACATTCCCTCTAGAAATAATGTTCATTATTTAGCAATTCTGAGTTTGTGAAGATACTAGTGAACCTTATTACTACCATGAATAATGATAGTACATAATCACATACACCTTTCTCGGCCTCATTTTGTATCTCCAACAACCTGTGCCCATTTGAAAGTTGAGGACACAGAAGCTCAGTGAGTCTCAGCAGCTTACAGAAGACCATGCAGACCCAGAAACCAAACCCAGTTCCACCACAGTTAGTATCCATGCTCTACAGAATTCTGCTGTGTGCTGGCAAAAATCAAAGCACATTAAACATTGAAAAGCACCTGCATTTTTAATTAAAGGAGATTTGTCTTATTTCTTTCCCTTCTCACATCAGAAAGAGGTTGATTCTCAGGTGGTTGACACAAAAGACACATTCAAGGAATGTTCATTGGTACTTACTCAGTTGCATCCCAGAACAAGACAAAGCTTACCCTACCCTCTGTGGGAAACAAACAAAAATTGAAATACATTTTTGAATTTAAAAGAAAGAGTGAGTGTTAAGTCAGTACAACTTTCGCCCACAGTTTTGCCTTTTTATTGTTTTTTCTTTTGTCGTCAAGCCATTTTTCTTTGTTTTGCATTGTTCAGGTGGGCTGAGGACTTTTATAATTTTTTTTAAATTTGAGATTTTACTGTTTTCCTTTGATCTGCTTTGAGAACTTAATGATTTCTTCCATGTTCTTTTCTTTTTATCTGAATTCATTCCTATTGTAACAATGATCTCTGGGTCCTGGTTCTCCCCAGAGGAAAAATTCAGTCTAAAGCTTGGAACCTGTGTACCACCACATCGTGTGCCTCACAGGCCAGCTGTGAACTTTCTCCTTTGTCTTCAGAAAATGGGCCCAAGCTCTCACCCTACACTCAGCTGGAACATTTCTTCTCTACTATAAGACTTCCTACAAATCCCAGGGTCTTATTTTCTTCCAGTTACCTCTAGTTCCCATTTCCATTCATCTCACTGAGACCTCACTCTGGGGATGCCAATGTAGATGTGGGTGCCACCAAGTTTTCCTAGATTTTATGGGTACAAAATTCACACACACACAAATTTACTGGTGTATGGTGCAGTATGAACGGAGCATTTAAGGTGATGAACAACTTCTACCCAGCACACCACTTGAAATTTGTCTTAAGGCACGCGTAATCTTAAAAATTCTTTGCATATTCCTATCTCTGATTTTTAAAAATAGACTTTTCTTTGCCTTTTTGCTGAATGAGATAGACAATTCAGGCCCGGTTATCTATCTCATTGTTTCTGTCTACCCTTAAGTCTTATTATCAAGACAGTTTTCTAAAAAAGATAAAGAAGCCTCAAAAGAATATTTTATACTAGCTATAAAAATAACACTTTTACTCCTTTTCTATGGAGTGGAGGATCCATATATGAGAAGATTTTGATGAGTTGACAAAGGATTTAAAGAACTGAGACTTTGGAGGCTATGGAATCTAGACCACTATATGAATAATTGGATTTCACATTTTTGTCTTTGCTCGATATTAGCTCACTACAGTTCTCACACTGATTGTTCATTTTTGTAAGAAGAATATAACTCAAACTCCCAGTCTCAAATGCTGTCACTTTAAACCAAAGTGGCTTAAAATGATGGTTTAAATTCATATCACACAGACTGGGTTGCTTGGAAAAATGTAAGAATTTGAGTTGAACAACCAAGTTTTGCCTTGTGGTGTCTTCTCCCGATTTTCTAGGTCCAATTCTGCTTGAAAGAGCTCCTCCCTCATTCCAAATACCAATGTTAACTCATAATGGCTAAGATTCATGTAAAGTTTGCTACTAGAGTACTTTATATTATTGATTTATCTTGTTTAACTCAGTCTTCACTGTGAACCACTGAAGCAGGAGCTACTTTCATTCCCATTTTACAAATGTGAAAAAAGAAGCAGAGAAACCACTGAAAATGGTTACAAACCGAGGCAACTTGGATCCGGAATCCAAGTTCCTAACTTCTAGGCTGTTCAGTCTCTGTGATTTTGGTAACTACAATGCCAGGTGACTGCAGTTTGGTGACCCAAGGCAGAAGAATGAGTGTGCCACCAAGGCCTTGGGTTAAATCCTTCCAGATCCTTTCAGTGTCAGTGTGAACATTTCACTGTCTGATGACCTGTACTGGAATTAAGTAATTATTTATGCAATTACTTCAAATATATCTTCCAACTAAAATGCAATCTTCATGAGAATGGCAATCACACCCTCCTCTACTCCCACTGTATTTGCAGTGCCTAAGAAGGGTGTTTGACACATGGGTTGGCCTCCACAAATATTTGCTGAAAGCGTGTATGGATGAGTGAGCGGGTTCATATATGAGCATATAACTCCTTGTAGAGAAAGGCTTCTTAGCTGGAGCATGACTGACATTTCATGCCTCATAATTCTTTGTTGGAGGAAGGGGGCTGTTATCACATTGCAAGTTGTTCAGTGACATCCCTGGACACTACCCAGTAGATACCATGAGTGCTCCTGACCCAAGTTGTGACAACCCAAACTGTCTAGAAACACATGCAACTGAATGGGTAAGAGGGTAACAGGTTTGCAGATTCCCATCTCTTATTCTAGGAAAGCAGAAGAAATTTGCAGAGATGAACTTTATGAATAACATCAGCTTATTATAAAATTGTACATTTGTGAGTAAAGTTCTTTAGGAAATTTTTAAAAATAACTGAGGTTTTAGTTAACAGAAACAGCTATCATTGTGAAGCACATGTTAAAAGTAAGTGCTATGCTAAGTAAGTTTTACAGCCTCATCATGCAGTGCTTCTAACAGCTCCACGGGTGACAGAGGCCCAGAGACCTTCATAATGTGACCAGTGTCACATGACTGCTAAGTAGAAGCACTGATGTTTGAAGCCTGGAAGGTCTATCTAGTGGATGACAAAGCCCACTGCTTTCAGCCACCAACCCTAAAGAATGTTCTTGAAACTTTGTTTTTGCAAACATTTCTCTAAATGCCCCAGCTGACATCTATATTTGTGGGAAGCCATCTGGAGGACAAACATGGGTTTTCCTGGGAGTGCCAGTGTCTGGCGCTCAGAAATATTTGTTGAATGAATGAATGAATGGCTAGAAAGGGTTTCCCCATTCCAAGATTATTAAAATAAACTTCCCATTACTTGTTAAAAGGTGTCTATTTTTCATCTAATTTTTGTACATTTCTAGACAAAGCCACTGGGCCAAGAATTTTATCATCTGCATTTTTACAGGTAATGCTTTCTACACTCACCCCTGAACCCTAAACTTCTTGTCAAAATATTTTTCCAAGAATATTCTGACTAAGGAAAATTCACAATAGAATCACATAATTCTTTCATTTAGTAGGAGTCATTTCCCCCATTTTACCAATGGGAAAAACAAATACAGCAGCATTTATTAGTAAGTGGTGGTGCAGAATGTCCCTTAAAGCTCATTCATGAATTGTTATGGTGATGCATGCCTGTAATCCCAGTGCTCTGGGAGACTGAGACAGGAATATTGCAAATTTGAGCCAACCAAGATAACTTAATAGCTTAGAGAGACCCTGCCTCAAAGTAAAATGGTCTGAGTTGTAGCTCAGTACAAAGACCCTGGCTTCAACCCCTAGTACCACACACACACACACACACACACACACACACACACATATGCACATACACACACACAACACTTACTGACCAATTTTTTTTGGTAATCTTTTCCATATTTCTGTTGCAAATGATAGAAATTGGATATGAAGACTTTTTCTAGCAGTTCAGACAGGATGAGGGTTTCTGAATGTTTTGATTTCTCTTTGGGTTACAGATAATACTCCGGTACTCTCCACCCACCTGACTGTTGCTTCAAGATAGTGGATGCGAGCCAAGGAAATCTTGTGAACCATTTGTTACATCCCAAAACAGCATCAGGGAGATAGAAGGCCGCAAGCTACAGGACCCAAAATGCAGATATGAACATTCTGGTCCTTCTATTTTAAGAGATGCAGTGGGATAAATGGCACCTACAAGGTTTTTGATAGAAACTAGACAAAAAAAAAAAATCAAAATAGCTCATTTCCCCCTCACGCCTACTGTTTTGTGGGACTGGGAAGGACTTAAGTGGGCTAGGGCAAAAGAGATGGTATCCTCAAGAAAAAAGAACTTGCCCTCTGAAAGTGGCCTTAAAAGGTATGATGTGATTTTTGAGGGGCATGCTTCTCTTCTGATGGAATCAAGGCAAACAGAACATGCCCTCTACAGAGATCTCTCTAAGCCCAAGACTTCTCAAAGAAAGAAAGCCATGAAAAAATGCAATGACAATGCCAGTTCTTTGCTCCTGGGTTATAAAAACCTGCACCTGAATGCAAGAATACTCATTGGCCCTTGCATTGTATAGCCAAGCAGGTTGTGAGAATCTATGATGACTATGATACTTTCAGGGTACTTGCCCCCTCCTTGACCACTGGCATTGAGGGAAGATGCTCTGGCCACTTGTATATAATTCAAATGGCACCTTGCACAGACCCAGGCAAATAGGATGTACTCACAGGGAGAGAAGACAAAGTCAGGGAGAGGCCAGGTTTGTGGAATCAGAGCAGATTTACGCTCATCTTTACCTCCTGCATGATGTTCCTTCAGCCTTTAGATCAGACTTCTGATATCTCTCTCTCTCTCTCTCTCTCTCTCTCTCTCTCTCTCTCTCTGTCACTCAGAACTCTTTGTCAGGTAGATAGAGTGTATGGATATCTTTCCAGAATAATATTTCTTTAATCAAATGCATGAAATACATTGCATTTCAAAGCAACTAATTACATTGGAAAGTAGTTATCAAAATATTTAATGAAATGAATGTGTGAAATGGTAATAGAAGGGCTTCTTTATTAGTGCATGAAATAAAAAGATCCAGAGGCAGGTCCAAAGACTTTGTTATTTTGAAATAGTAATATGGGGTAAATGATATTTTGAAATTTCCACAACACTTGTAATGTGATAATTATCTGTGATTTCTATTGCTGACACAGTCATAGTTGCACTATTACTGTTGTGCTTTATTCCCTCATTCTTCACTGAGGGACACATCAAATTTCAGTTAGAAGTACAGAGAAATAAGATGCACTTTATTTTACCCCTCAGAATTCATAGCCTTCCTGAAGTCCTTTTGTAGACCTTGCCAGGCTAGAAATCTCTGTTTTCAGTGTTGGCCCAACACAGTGACAATTCTTCAGAATCCTTTTCTTCTTGATCTGTAGTCATTTCCTTCACCATATATTCTAATCTATTGGATTTAAATGCATTTTATGCTACTGACTCCCAGATTTCTTCCTCCAACCCTAGGTGTCTCTCTGGAATCTTCTACCAGACTACGGCTTGGTAGGGGTGTTCTTTTGAGACCTGTCTTAGTTTGTCTGCACAGCTACACCAAACTGCCACTAACAGGGTGGCTTGGAAACAACAGAAATTTACTTCTCACAGTTCTGCAAACTGAGAAGGCCAAGATCAAGGAGCTGGTGGACCAGGTGTCTGGTGAAGCTCCTCCCAGGTCATAGATAGCACTTTCTTCTGTAAGTGTCCGTGCATTTGGAAGGGGAAAGGGACACTTATTTTATAAAGACACCGATTCCATTGAGTAGAAGTCACTATTATTTCCTTTCCCAAGGATTCACCTCCTAATACTATCACTTTGAGGCTGGGATTCCAGCATATGCATTCGTGGAGTGGGGGAATACAGCAGTTTTGATCATAGCACTGTCTCATGCTAAGTGGGTGTAAATGGGCTCCTAATCTTCCTTCCTCACACCTTGCTTATCTTGGTAAATTGGGTTCCACCCTTCTGGTGGTCCAGATTAGGGAACTTGGGATCTCCTACATTCTTTTCTTTCTCTCACCCACGTCTGACCTGTCAAAAAGTCCTGTGTACTTTGTTCTTAAAACAGATTCACATTCTAACTCTGCTTCTCACCACTTCATCCTGGAGTAAGGTTTCTTTGTCCTTCAGGTACATTATTGCTATAGCTTCTTCATCAGTGCTCTGTCTCCTCTCAATCTAGCATGGCAGCCATATTAACATTTTAAAAGACAAAATGAATAGAGTCTTCATGGTTTCTCTGTTCAAAACTCCAAAATCCCTTCCACTTCACCAAGAGTAAAAAATCATGGTCTGACCATGGACTATGAGACTCATGAAGCCCAATTACCTTTCTGACAATGTTACTTAATTAGCTCTGATTGTTTTTGCCTCTTATTCTCCAAATTCACCCAGCCAGTTCCCATCACAGGGCCTTTGCTTATGCTGCTATTCTCTGGCAATGCCCTTCTAGTGTGCACATGACCCCTTCACTTCCTTCAAGTTTCTGATCAAATGCAATCTTCTAGGTGAAGTTTCCTCTTACCACCCTATGTGAAATAATTCTAATCCCCAGCCCCTCCTCCCTTAGCCTAGCCCTTATCATTCATAGATGCACTAAATATTTCTTTGCAATATTTGTTCACAGTCTGTCCCCTGACTAAAATTGAAGTGTTTTGATAACACAGGCTATGTGTCACAGGATCCATACTATGGCACTCAATAAATATTTGTTAAATGAATGAGTGAGTGAGTGAATGAAATGATTAGTTTCTACTAAATATTCTTCCCTACCTCAAAAAGAGCACAGAAACCCCTGCTATTAAGACTACAAGGTCATCACTTTGGAGTCAAATGGATGATCCTGTACCCACACATTAACAGTATGGGCTATCTCCTGACCTTCTGCTGAGCCAGTGCAGCAGGGGACAATGGTAGTGAGATGGACCTCACTGGTCCTCTTCCCCTCATGCCTGAGGAATATTTGTTCTCACCTGGGCAGGTAGGTCAGGAGTTACTTCTAATTGCTTATGACCATATTTTCCCTTCATATGTGTTTCTAGTTAATGCCCCACCCCCAGTATATTTGATTTAATCCTCTGCCCTACTGCTCCAGAAAACACTGCTTATTAACTCAGTGTTTGCATAGGATTATACTTATACTGTGAGCGTGGCATTTTAAGTTAGTTATGGGTTTATCTACCTCGTTTGGTGGTCTACGAATTTCAGGAAAGAAAGAATGTTTATTCTTGGGGCTGATCATAGGACCTAGGAGACAGAAACTGCTGATCAAATGTGTGTTGATAGCATTGTTATCTAATATATGCTGAATTCTTCTGGTTTCCTTATATGAAAATGAGAATATTTGCTGTAAGAACTGAAGGTATTAACACCAACAAACCACTGGGAATGTCTCTGACACACAGGAAGCATTTAGTAAGGGTTCATTGTCCCTGCTGTTGATGGTGTTGTCATTTGAATATCTATTTAATGTACCAAAGTACTTTCCTTGAAATAATTATTTGAGATGATAAACCAGCCATAATCATGATTACACTTAACAGTTATTGAGTAGCTAATCAAATGCCAAGTTTGGAGCTATTTTAAAAATGCATTATCTCATTTTCACAGCAACTACATGAGATAGATACAGGTCTCAATTTAGAGAAGTGGTAACAGACTTAGAGAAGTTAAGTGAGCCACGAAAGGTCACACAGCAAGAAAGTGCAGAGCTGGGAATTGAATGTGAACCACTCTGACTCCAGGGTCTTCACTACTATATTGAGGTGTCTTCATTCGAAGGAGGATGGAACATAAAGTAGAGAGATCAGTTCCCTGAATCAAATTCACATGCCTTGTATGCATTAAACCTGGGAGTTGAGCATGTCCTCCTAGTTTATGGGCCAGGGAGCTTGTTGGGGCCTGGAAGATGTTTCCCAAACACGTGGTGACCCAGAGCATGGTCAGAATTCCAGGCAAGCCCTAGAGGGTGAATTAATTTGGTTTTGTTAAACAGATCTACAAACTGTGAGCAGACTGAATAAAAGCAGGCATGTTCCTCCATCCTAATGGGATAGGAAAGAGCCACTTGGATGATTAATTATTTAAGTAGAGATGGATTTTGCAGTCAGGCTGGGGTCTCACAGAGTCCGTGACTGGAGTCCCATTTGATCTGGGGCAGAGGAATCAAACCACACTGGCAAGGACTCGGGGCTTGGATGAGAGGCTGAGGAGTTTGCACACACCTCATATGGGCAGGAGCCCAGGGGAAGGAGGGTGCATCTTCTGGGGCAAACAGACTTTGGAGAGTTTACAAACACCCCACATTTCCTCTCATCTATACCATTTTGTTATTGGGAAAGGCGCACACACCTTTCTGTACGAATGCACGTGTGGGAAGAAAAGGCAAACGGGGCTCACATTTTTCCTCTGCTTTATGAATTTCATTGATTTTCCTAGAAGGAAAAGCCTTCTCTTTAACCTTGTTCCCATGAGTGGTTTGCTCAGGATGGGGAGTCAGCCAGCTGTTCTAAGCCTCATGGGCCTGGCTTGATGCCTAAGGGAAGGCAGGAGGCACAGACGGGAGTGGGCAGGTACAGACAGCTCTGCCTGAAATGGTGACTCACCCACCCCCAGCCCCACATTCCCACCTGCCACCCAGACTTGTGGATTTAACTCCAAAACCTCCCTCCAACCTGCCTGTTCCAGTTGCAGTGAAAAACTGCCATTTTATCCTGAAACAGACAATTACCCTCCTCGTTCTCCCTCCATGCACTCTTGTTTTCTTCCAATGGCTCACCTGATCCAATAGTACAGCCTTGATAGATAAATTAGATCACCACCCCTTCCAAGTATACACTGGATAAACATAAAGCATCCTTTTTGGAAATGGAAGCAACCTGCATGTCTGATGGGTAGAGAAAATATAGTGTATGTATATCCAGTGGAATACTATACAGCATGCAAAAGAAAGGCAGTTCTGCCCCATGCAATGGTATGGATGAACCTTGAGGACATTATGCTGGTGAAATAAGCTATTCATCAAATGACCAACACTATATGATTCCATTCATGCTAGATATCTAAAGTAGACTCATAGATCCATAAAATAAAATGATGGTTGACATGACAAGGAGAAGAGATAATAGAAATTTACTATTCAACAGGAATGAAGACTATGGGACGAATTCTAGTGATGGATGGATAGTCTAGAGATCGGCTGTATGTCATGCCTACAATCAATGAGAAAATATTGTAGTCTTAAAGTGTTTCAAGAGGATAGATTTCATGGTAAGTATTCTTACTACAATAAAATACAATGAAGAAGAATTAACCTAAGTCTTTCCACTAAGCAGTATTTTAAAATTAAAACTTAAACAAAACTTTGTGTGCCTCAGTTCACCTGTGAAAGAAACTTACTAATTCATTTTAGCAACAAGCTAAGTTACATGTACATTATTAATAAATGCTGGAAAGGTATTGTGGATTTGACAGTTTGATAATTATCATTTCTCATATAGTGGAACCACTTGATAAGTTCAATTAACATGCACGCACAATTTGTGGCACAATTAGACAATGTTAACGTGGACAAAATAAAGTTTTATCTTAAAAATTTCATCGCATGGATTCCTGAGCCCTCTCTGGACTAGGCCGTGCTCACCTCACCTGCCTCATTTTTCCACTATGCCCCCTGCATTATCACTGTGTTTTCTCCAGCTTTTTGGAAATAACTAGGTCCTTCCTGTTTTGTGGTTTTGATGGTCTCAGCACAAGAGGCTTCCTCCAAAAGTGTTCACTGGACTCTCCCTTCCCAATTAGATCCACATGTCACACCATTCACAGAAACTTTCATTTCCCCTTTGCAGTAGCTCCTGTACTTTCTAAGCTTGAATCTTTCTGTGGCTTTTGTTTACTGAGTGCCCCAAGTGAAGTGTTCGAACAACAAGGGCAGAGACATTCTGTCTGGCTCAACACTTTATCTCCTGTGCTTACAAGGTGCATTGATTCTACAAATATTTGCAGAGGTCTTAGGAGAATTTGACCCTGTGCTAAGAGCAAAAGGAGTGAGGTACATTCTCTGCCTATGACACAGCTGGACAGATAGAACTCCACTGAAATGTGTATAGCCATGCTTTGAAGAAATAAGAGCTAATGTGCTTTCTGAATAATCATTTTGTGTATGCTTGAAAGAGTGGAAGAAGGGAGAAAAGGAAGAAATGGAAAGAAGAAGTGAGGGAAGCAGAGAGGGAAAAAAAGAAGGAAAGGAAGAAAGAAGGAGACATAGTAATATATTCAAAAGGAAATAGTTTTACCTAGGAAACAGATGGATTCTCAAGAGTTGGTAGTTGATTTTGACCCTAAAGAATTCTAAAGAATAAACAGACACCTGTCAGATGTACAAGTTGAGGAGGAACATGACATTCACCGAGCTGCTGTGAAGGAGGTGCTTTGGATGAGACAGGAAGCAGAGAGATCAACTAAAATGCTGCAATAGGAGCTCTCAGGAAGGATGATGAGGCCTGAACTGGGTAGTTGCAGAGATTACGGTAGCTCACCAAAGGAGGGCATCTAGAAATATTATGGAAGTACTGAATTTGGGGAGACTATTAGAATAATGTTGGACTGTAACAGAATTCTAATCAACAGTGGTCTAAAACAATACACACATCTTTGTTATGTCATAATTATAAGATAGCTGTTATTGCTCCAGGGATCTTGGTTACTTTAAAGACAGGAAGGATAAGTTTAGCAGGGGAGTCAGGTCCTTAAGGGAATTTTATTTTTCTTCTTCTTCTTCTTCTTCTTCTTCTTCTTCTTCTTCTTCTTCTTCTTCTTCTTCTTCTTCTTCTTCTTCTTCTTCTTCTTTTTTTTGTAATGATGAAGGAAATGTTTTCCAGATTTTCCAGAAGGTAACCGCTAATGTTTTATTGACAAAGATGGTGTCAAAAGGCCATTGCTAGCTGCAAGAAGAGCTGGGAAATAAAGTAAACAGCAGAGGGAAATAGGGGTGTCATGAGGGCCTCAGACCAGTCATGGTTCACATGGTGGAACTTGCATATTGCCTGTAAACAAAACATAGATTCTGTTAGACAAGAGGGTTAACTGTGTGGTGGACAATGACAGTGTCTGTTAGAGGGTGGGAGGTGGGATTTTTTTTTCTTGAACAGCCTCCTCCTGGATATGAAAAATGGCAGATCCCTCTTGGCTTCAGTGCTGAGGGAACTTCTGCTTGTTCCAGTGGAGCCTGTTCTCCTGGCTCATGCATTCCCAGGAAGATGACTGCAGAACAGCAAGAGCTTCTTTGCTTCTCAATAAATAAGACTGCATTAATAATTTGTTTTCTTGGTATGGGCCATTTGGTTGCAAAATGCTATTCCAGTCATAGCACAATACTTCCATTCCCCATTTACATTCACTATTGGTTTAATTATGCATTTCAGTCAGAATACTTATTAATTTTATAGACCTACTTGAATATTAAATTGGATAAATTCCTTTTGCTTGGTACCTTGAAAAATGTGTTTTTCTGAGCTGCTTGCTGGAGTCCACTTTGGTCCTGTGCAATTTTCTTCCTCTTTAAGTTCATTTGCAAATATCGCTGTGTTGGTTTAAAGGGCATTCATCATTTCTGAGCAGGAGAAACACTGCAAGTGCAATCCAATTCAAAGCAAAGTAGGAGGAAAATGAAGAAAATTGTCAAATATCTTATTTCCCATTGGAAATGGTAAGAATTGAGGGAGGCATAAAAATTCTCCTTATGATTCAATAATTCTGTCTTGTTTGTGAAAACACTGTACCACAAAGTGCACAAAAGGTCATGGAGCAGGGAACATTTCTCCATGTCCAGGGCCAAAGGAGTTCAGAATAGAACCTCAGGTGGTGTATTCACTCCTTAAATTTCTCAGTTACTTTGTTTGTCACTGGGACACAATACCTGCAGCATCAAGGTGAGTAGTACTGGTGCTGTGACTACTTAACTGTGCTGTTCAGAAGCCTTTGGAACTGGCCTGTGGGAGAGATTTTAAAAGATTTGGAGATGCCAGCTAGAAAAGTCCTAAAATGCTATGAGCCAAGTTTGATGGGAGATTCTGGACAGAGATTAAAAAAAAAAGCAGAATTCTTGTAGAAATGCAGACAGTGAAGGCCATGCTCAGAGCAGTTCATCTGGGAACAAGAATTCCACTGGCAGTTGAACTTGAGACCATTTGTGCTACACTCAGGCAGAAATTTGTCTGCATTTTACTCATGTCCAGAGGCTTTTGAGAAAACTGAGATTAAGGGTGATGGACTAACAAATCTGTGGGAGGAAATTTCAAGGCAACCCAATTTGCAGACTGTAGCATGGATACTACAGAGAGAGACACAAAAAGCCAGGGATGGAAACATGCCCCCGGTGACTCACCTCTTCTGACCAGGTCTCACCTCCCAACAGCACACTTAACTCTGAACTCGGATGTGGATTAACCCACTGATGGGTACAGTACTCCAATAATTCAGCTTTGCCAAAGCCCTGTCTCTGAATGCATGAGGCTTTCAGGGTATACTTCAGATCTAAGCCACGATACTCCACCCTTGGCCCCTGAAAGATTCAGATACGTCTCTTTATTCATAATGCATTTAGTCCATCTCTAAGGGTTACCAAAATCTTATTAGTTTCAGTATTACTGAAAAGTTTAAATCCAAAGTCTCCAAGGACAATTCTTAGCTGTGAGCCCCTGTAAAAATCAAGAATAAAGTTAACACTGGCAAAGTGGAATTGCATGGGATAAACATTCTCATTGAAAAAAAAAAAAAAAGAAAGAAAGGAAAAGAAAAACAGGGAGATAGAAAGAAATGAGACAAAGGCCAAATTGAAACCCAGCAAGGCAAACATTAAATCCTGTAGCTTCACACATTGGCCTTACAGGGAAACACTGCCCGACCTCTCAGACCTTCTTTGGAAATCTGGGTGAAACTGACCCTGACCCCACTCGTCTTGCATAAGCATGACTATAAAAGCAGCACCACATGGGTAATGCCAAGGTCTGCTGCCAGGTCCACTAGCCAGGACCTCCTGGATCATGGCTGCAGAGGTCTCTGAGTGTCTGTATGGCTAAGCATTGTGAACTGAATCCTGAAAAACTAACTCCCCAGGCCACTCTTTTCAAACAGGAGGCCTAGGGTTTCTCTTCTGAAATGAAAGATGTATTGCTTTGCACTCTTAAACTTGTGATAGATGGAGTCTCTAAAATTCATGTGATACCTTCGAGGCATCTTTCTTACTGTTCTAATGGAAAGTACAATGGTAACTTAGTTCATGAACTTAATTTGTTCTATGATTTTGGAAAAGATGGCCACATTTTTGTTTGTGTGGGAAAGATGGCTGTGGCTCTGTTTTTCATCCAATACAGAGTTTTCAAACAAAAACAAAATTTTTCCATTTGGTTCTAATTGTGAACCAAATAGTTTGCAAACAGAAGTGTTCATGAACTGAGGTACCACTGTACACAGCTTCTTTTTAATGCCAGTCTTTTCCACAGCCAAGCTTTCTAAGGAAGGTGCTTTCAGGTGTTTCCTTTCTGGTAAAACTGAAAACTTTTCAATCGGCTTTTTGTTCCTAATTCTTATTATAAATCTTGCTAAAAGTTACAAGCAGTACATCTTCGACACTGGGTTGCCTTGAAATTTCCTCCCACAAATTACTTAGTCCATCACCCTTAATCTCAGTTCTCCAAAAATCCCTGGGATATGAGTAAAATACCTGAGGTCTCTGAGTGTCTGTATGGCTAAGCATTGTGAACTGAATCCTGAAAAACTAACTCCCCAGGCCACTCTTTTCAAACAGGAGGGTAACACAAATGGTCTCAAGTTCAACTGCCAGTGGAGTTCTTGTTCCCAACTGAAACGCTCTGAGCATGGTCTTTACTGTTTGCATTTCTGTAAATGTTCTACTTTTCTGAGCTCTGTCCAGAATCTCCCATCAAGCTTGGCTCATAGAATTCTAGGACTTTTCTAGCTGGAATCTTTAAACCTTTTAAAATCTCTCCCACAAACCAATTTCAAAGGTTTGTGAGCTGCATGGTCAAACAGTCACAGCAATGTTCCTCCCAGTATTAAAATCTGACTTAGTCACTTTCTTCATTACTGAGATACGAATCCAACACCCACAACAAAGGATGAGAGAGTTATTTTGGCTTATGTTTCCAGTGCATAGTTGGCTGGTTCCAAGGCAGAAGTGGCATGGCAGAAGAGTCTGCTGGAGAAAAGCTGCTCATATCATTTTGGCCAGGTGGCAAAGACAGAAGGGAGGAGTCAGGAGGAAGATATACCCTCCAAGGTCATGCCCTTGATGGCCTTCCTTTTCTTATCAGGTCTCATCTTCCAACAGCACATTCAGCTTTGAACGCATCTATGGATTGATGCATTGATGAGTACCATGTCCCCATGATCCAATCACCCTCCCAAAGCCCCACTTATGAATGTATGAGGCCTTGAGGGAACATTCCAAATCCAAACTGTAGTATTATTTTCCCATATTTGCTGTGTTTTAGGCACAGTCTTGCTAGAAATACAAGTAAACATGGAACCTCATCTCAAGTAACTTTTATTTTCATAGTGTAGAAAGACAGAGACACTTTGCTAATAAGTTATGGCAAATGTTATAGACAAAACTATAGGCTACCTAGAGAACCAGAATCAGAGCAACAAATCTGGGGACTGCAAGCCATACTGCCCATGAAGTTAAGAAACATATTTATACCATATTATGTTAGAATTACACTTCTTTGCCCTGTTTCTGGTATATAGATCCTCAATAATTGATGGTGGGTACAACTGAATTAAAATGTATCAAGACAGGTGATATGTACTAATCAAGTGATATTAGCTATTATAAAATAAACCTGCAAATCACAATGGCTGGAACACAGAGGAAGTGTGTGTGTGTGTGTGTGTGTGTGTGTGCATGCACTTTGCTTTGTTTTCACAAAGATGATATCAAACCTTAGATGATAGAGGGTACCTGCTCTACCCAAGCTCCTTCTGCCTTTTGCTCTGTCATCCCCTCCATTTCCAATTGCTAACCAGAGAAAGAGGGAAAAGAGCTATTTGTTCTCTTACAGAAAACAGGGAAGTTAATGGGCCACAGTTCAAAGTGGCTTTCAATACTGTCTCTTGCATTATGTTATACAGCCATTTCTGAGTTTAGGGAATATAGTCAGACTATATACTCGGGAGTAAAGTATATGGGTTTGGTGAAAACCTAACTGCATCATTGAAAAATTGATCTGAGGAGATGTCCCACACAGTCTGTAAGATGAACAGCAGGCACCCCAATAAGAAAGGAGTACAGAACATTGCAAGTGTGGAGTCAGTATGAGAAAAGCATAGGAGGAGGTGAGTACGTAGCTCAGTGCTAGAAGGCTTGCTTGCTATTCTGTGTTTGATGCCCAGTACTGAAACATCAGGTATAAGAATGATGGAGAATCTTGTGCACAATGAGGTAAGACTTTTGGAGAGAGAATTAAGTGATTGAAGAGATTTTACATTATACCAATGAGTTCAGACCTTGTAGTAAGGGCAGTTGGGACCTCTTGAAACTCCTTGTACAAAAGAGTAGCACAGTTAGCTTTACATCCGATAAGATTATCTGGGTTGGCAGTGGAAATTTGTAAGGACCATGATCACACATTAAGATAGAAAGTAGAGAATGTACTTGAGAAATACTGGAAAGGTAAAAATGCAAGGCTAGGTGACTGATTTGATGTGGACCAGTGTCTGCCCTTGCTGTGAATTTTGTCCCCTCTGTCTCTTCATTTTGAATCTCCTTGGTAAACTTTTTTCTGAATGCTCAAACCAAACCAAATGTCTAGGTCAATTAGGCCTTAGAATGTGGCATTAGATTTGGTCACATTGATGGGGAATATCTGATCTATTGCTGTCTCAACCTGAGGATCTGTCTTAGGTAGTTTATTACTGGATTCCTAAGTTGCATGTGAATTAATCAAGAATTTATTTGGGAATCCACATTTATATGTCCAACTTTTGTTTATATTATAGCTGGAAATATATGGACAGCCTTATTTTCTGAGCAGAAATGCAGAGGTACATAAAATTTTCTAATTGTGAGCTTTAAATTGATAGTTAAAGCCAATGGGAGGTGTTAGATGGTAAGTGGGTGGTGTAATTTGATCCATGTTGAGTTTTGTGCAGTTACAGTTGTCACTGGTCTTTCAAGGCACCATGGTTTCAACATTTCTAGAAGTAGAACTTCTCATACAAGAGGAAGAGAAGATGGTACTACAGAGTAGCATTACCTAGTGGATAAGCACCCACATTCTGGCCTTATAATGTCTGTAGTTAGATCGTACCCTCCATCACTCACCACCTGTGTGATTTTGGACAATCACTTTACTCCACAGGAGTTTAGTCTCCTCCTCTGTAAACTGAGATTACAGTAGTTCTGTGCCTGCAAAATTGTTAAGATATTCAATGAGATAATTTGTATCCAGTTCTTGACTTACTGTAAGAATAAGGTAAGTATAATCTTTATTAGAAAATGGCAAAACTCTCAAAAGAAAGATATTTTATTCTACTCTCTATGTTCCATGGTTATATCAATGGTAATAAAGATGAGCTGAATACATTTAATATTTTGGAAAATATTTTTAAGTGTGTAATGTGTACCTGACATTGGAAACACAAAAGAATCAAAGGTTGCTGCTTAAACTGAGATCTCAATACAGAAGCAGAAACAAACAATGAATAAATAAATAGCAGCTAAATATGCAATACAATGTAAAGAGTAATAAGTGTCATGAAGAACAAATGAAGTAGGTTAGAAAAATATAAAGTGATAGGATGTGATTTTAGGTGGAATATAGGTCTAAGTAATATAACGAATTAAAGAATAAATGAAGAAACAAACTAAAGAGGAGCTGAGCTTCCAGTAAAAGTTGGGTCCTTGAGATGATCCACAAAACTGGTGAACTTTTAGCTAAGTTGGTGAAACAAATGAAAAGACACAAAATACCAATATCAGGAATAAAGCAGAGGCCACAAGTGTAGGTCTTTCAAATACTAAATGATTAAAAACAACTAACTGCATGCCAAAAAAATTTCAACGACTTTGAGGAAATGGAAAATTTTCTTGAAAAATAAAACTCATCAAAATTGATACAAGATGAAGCAAAAAGTCTGACTAGCTCCATAGCTCTTAAGAATTCTGAACTGGTTTTCAAAAACACCATCACTAAATACTCTAACCAGTATATTTCACTAGTGATTCCTATTAAGTATTTATATTTGTTTATTTGCAGTGCATGGGATCAAACCAGGACCTCATTCATGATGGGCAAGTATTCTACCACTGAGCAACACCCCCAGGACTCTACTAAGTATTTATGGAAAAGAATAATAACAATCTTATGCCAACTTTGTAAGAAACTTAAGGGTAGAATACTTTCAACTAGTCTTATGAAGATAGAAAAACACTTATACCAACACTTGATAAAGATATTGTAAAATAACTTACAGAAAGACATGTTCTGTGAATGCTTAAGCAAATAAAAATATTTAACAAAATCTTATTACATAGAATAAAAATATACAAAACTTATAATAGATCATGACCAAGTTTATCTGAGTTTATCTGAGAAATGTGAAGTTGCTAACATTAAAATTAGTCAATATAATTTACTATATAACAATAAGAAGATAAATCATATGACCATTTAAATTGCTGCAGATAAAGCATTTTATAAAAGTCAGTACAAATTCATGATAAAAACTCCCTAGGAATGTTAAGAAATTTAATCAAATTGATAAAGAATTCTATGGAAAATTTGTAGCTAAATACCACACTCAGTAGTGAAAGACTAAATGCTCTTCCAATAAAGATCAAGAAAAAGGCAAAGACATGTTTCCTAAAACTTTTATTTAACATTTGAAAAATACACAAGCAGTCTTTGTACTATTTTTGTTATTTATTTTGAATTCAAAATATTTCAAAAAAAGTTTTTCCAACTTAAAAAACACAGTTCTAGCCATTTCAGTAAGTCAAGGAGAGGAAATAAAAGGCATACAAATGGATGCTAAAAGAAAAACTGCCTCTATTTGTCATGACATGATTATTCAGGCTACAAAAGCAACTACTAAAAGTAATGAGATATTTCAGCAAGATTCCAATATACACAATTAAGATCACCAAAGTCATTTATATTTTTACATACTAGCAGCAAACAATTGGAAAATGAAATTTAAAATTTTGCTTAGCATCAAAATAATGTAATGTGCAGGAATTGATTTTACAAAACATACATCAGATCTTTAAACTAGAAACTGCAAAAAAATCCATAAAATTAAAGTACATACAGTAAATAGAGAGATACATTATGTTCCTGTATTGAAAGACTCAAAGTATGTGGTAGGATGGTTACATACAGTCATTCATTTTTCACCTTCATCAGCCCACACACTCACACTCTCATGCGCGTAGCCACACATTCATTTATACACACAAGTTACTTCCTCTCCAGTAGATGTTATAACCACCCAACTCAAAACTACTAATACTTATTCACTAGGATAATGTGAGGGGAAATAAATGCCACTTTATAAAAAATGTCTCCTGTTTCTGGCCAGTCAAAGCATCTGAAAATACCACTGCATGAATCACCTCCATAAATCACTTTCCTAAAGATGTAACAAGACTCTACATGATAAAGAAACTCTCTGCCTGTTTTCCTTGGCTGACTTAATGAGCTTCTGCTCCTCCTGGAAGCATGTCCTGCCTCTAATCTACTGGCTCTTATATTTGCTCTTCCTCCTCTCTGAACAATACCCGGTTGCTAACCTGTCAGAAGGATTTTAGATCTCAGCTTAGTCATGTCCTTAGGAAGATTCAAGTGTCTACACTTCCTCCAAGATGCCTCCCTTCCCCAATCCACATTGAGTAGTTTACACAGGAGTATGTTCCCTTCTCACTCAGTTGGTAAGAACTGTACAAGGCCAAGGTAATTCAACAAAACCTTTTGGGAGAACAGTGTTAGGGCCATTGCAGCTTCTAAATCTAACAATTCAGAGCATTCCAAATATTTATGTGGGATAAGTGACATATTTTATAGCCATAGGACAAGGTGTGAATGCCAAAAATCCCAAATGCAACTAGCATTTCAGTGTACATATTTCATCCCTATGAGGAGATACCTGGGACCTTGCACATTGCCTGCCCCATCTCCACTCTCCCTTGTTTTTTGATTCTATTCACAGCAGCAGTATACACAGCTAAAAGTCTGTCTACTTTCCACCTTCCTCATAGTGAGGTATGCCCATATTGACGATTTCTGGCCAAAACAGAGCCAGAACCTAAAGCTGATTGAGGTGAAAACTGTTTTGGATTTCACCCTTCTTTTTCTTCTTGCTATTTATAAAGTAATCATGATGACTAGAATTCTAGCCACTGAATTTCATCTTGAAGCTGTCTTTAAGTCAAAAAAGTTTGAGTACAGGATAACACAGGAATAAACTAGAAGGGATGAGAGAAACCACAACATCATTCCTAGACTATGCATTGGGCCAGTGTGAGTTTCACAGTTTAGATAATATACTGAGGTTATGCAAAAAGTATCACTGAAAGAAGACTATGTAGTAAGTCTCTTCACTACTTTTGCCACTTCTTATGAAGCACAATGTATTTCAAAACAAATTTTTTTAAAAAAAATTGAAATCGAGCCAGGTGTGGTGGCACGCTCCTGTAATCCCAGCACTTGGGAGGCTGCAGCAGGAGAATTGTTGCAAGTTCAAAACCAGCCTGGACTACAAAGTGAGCTCAATGCCAGCCTGAACTGCATTGTGAGAGCCTTTCTCAAAAAAAAAAAAAATAATTGCAATGGCGTAGCTGGAATAGTGGCACATACCTGTCATCGCACCACTCTGAGAGTATGAGCCAGGGGATCACAAGTTTGAGCCTAGCTTGAGTAACTTAATATCTTAGTGACACTTTGTCTCAAAATTAAATAAATAAAAAGAGTTGGAACTGTAGCTCAGTGCAAAGGTCCTGTATGCAACCCTTGGTACTCTCAAAATAAAAAATTATAAAGTTAAATCCCTACCAAAATCTCAACCATGGTTTTTCCAAAAAGTAGAAAAACATTCTGAAATTCATATGAAATCCTAAGGGACCGTGGATAGCCAAAGCTAACTTAAAAAACAAAATCTGAAGGATTTAAAATTCCTGAATTCAAAGCTTACTACAAAGCTACAATAATGAAAACAATGTGGTCTTAGCATACCACATGTAGACCAATGGAATAAGGTAGAGAGTTCAGAAATAACCCCTTCCAAATTGGCTCAGCTGATTTGGTCAAGAGTGCAAAGACAATTCCATAAGGAAAGGAAGTGTTTTCAACAAATGCTGCTGGGGAAACTGGATGTCAATGTGCAAAAGGATGGAGATGGTCCATGACATTACATCAAATACAAAAATGAACTCAAAATAAATCAATGACCAAAATGTAAAACCTAAAACTCAAAATTCTTAGAAGAAAGCATTGGGCAAAAACATGATATCGTGTTTAGTGATATTTTGTCAGATAGGACACCAAAAGTACAAGCAACAGAAAAAAAATTGGACTTCATGAAAAATTTTAGAAGTTGTGTATCAAAGGGCAATGCTAACAAAATAAAAGGACAACTGCAGAATGGGAGAAAATATTCACAAATCACAATCTTATAGGGAATAAATAGAATAAATATAAGGAATAAACAAATAAACAGGAATACCAGGAATAAACAGAATAAACAGAAAAAGGACTTTCAAAACACAACAGAAACTTTCAGAAAACCCAATTCAAAAATAGGCCAAGGATCTAAATATATATTTCCCCCAAAGAAGACATATAAATATTCAGTAAGAAAATGAAAAAGTCATCACTAATTATTGGAAAAATGCAAATCAAACCATGAGAAGATACCACCTCATGCCAATCCAAATGGTTATTAAAATAACAGAAAATTCACAAGTGTTAGAAAGAATGTGAAGTAGTTAAAACTCTTGTGAACAGTTTATAGGACGGGGAAGAACAGTAGGACAGTTCCTAAAACTATTAAAAAATAGTATTGCCATCTGACCCAGCAATTCCACTTCCAAATAAATAGCTGAATGAATTGAGAGCAGGGTCTTGAGATATTTTTACACCCATGCCACAACGGTGTTATTCACAATAGTTAAAACCTGGGAGCAACACAAGTGTCCACTGAAAGATGAACAGATACACAAAATGTAGCATATACATACAGTGGAATATTATTCAACCTCTAAAAGGAAGGAAGCTCTGACACCTGCTAAAACATGGGTGAACCTGAATGACATTATACCAAATAAAATAAACCAAATACAAAAAGCAAATACCAGGTGATTTCATATGCATGAGACGGTTGGAACAGTCAAAATTAGAAACTGAAATTAAAGTGGTGGTTGCAAAGGCCTGGGGGATGTTGGGAAGTGGGGAGTTATTTTTAGTAGATAAAGAGTTTCAACTTTGTGAGAAAGGAAGAGTTCAAGAGATGGAGGGTGGTATGCTTGCACACCACTGTGGATGTATGCAGTATCATGGAATCAAATTCTATGAATGGTTAAGGTGATACATTTTACACTATGTGTATTTTACTGCAGTAAAAATGGAAAATATTGCAATGGCAGTAAGAGAATAAAGGCTGGGGATATAGCTCAGTGGCACAAGGGCCTACCTGGCAAGCACGAGGGTGTGAGTTCAATCCCCAGTACTAGAAAAGAATAAAAATTGTCCATTTGACAACAACGGACGCTTAGAAGAAGATACAATAGATACAATTTAAAGATAGTAAAAAAAAAATAAAAATAATACAGAATTTCAAAACAAAATGATAGAAAGTCAATAACGGTTATTATATTGCTTATTGCTGTCTTCGATATGGTTGCTCATAGAGGTATGCAAAATAGATCAGAAAATAAAAGCACTAGCTGTTCCTTTCAATGAACTGATAGAATGAGTAGTACAATTATCTTTGTTAATATATATATATATATATATATATATATATATATATATACTTTTTACCCTTCTTTCTTTTTGCCTTTTCCCTATCCCAGGTGTTCTTTCCTTTTGAGCAGCTTTTTTCCTTTCACAATATCTACTGTACCTTTTGGATCTTATTTACTCTTTCAGTTTCTTACACTAGGGAGACAATAGGATGTTTGCATATTCAAGTCTTATTTATTTCACTAATGAGTATGGTCTCGAGTTGCATCCATTTACCTATAAAAGCCTTGAGTTTATCTTTCTTTATAGCTGAGTAGTACTCCATTGTATAGAAATACCACATCTTTTTTACTCATTCCTTGGTTGATGGGCATTTGGTTTGTTTCCAAGATTTATCTATTACAAATTGTGCTACTATAAACAGGGGGACACATACATCACTGTGGTATGATGTTTTCAACTCTTCTGGAAAAATACCCAGAAGGGGAGTAACTGGGTTGAATGGGACTTCTAATCTGAGTTTTTTGAGGAATCTCCACATTAATTTCCACAGTGGTTCTAACAGTCTACACTCCTACCAGTAATGGAGAAGTGTCCCTTTCCTCCCACACTGTCCCACCAGCATTTGTGATTGAATGATTTTTTTGTTTTTGTTTTTTTGTTTTTTGTTTTTTGTTTTTTGGTACCAGGGATCAAACTCACAACCTTGCACTTGCCAGGTAGTTACTGCTGAGCTATATCCCTGGGCCTTACTGGATTGTTTTTTAATGATAGCCTTTCTGGGATGAGATGGAATCTCAATGTTGTTTTAATTTGCATTTCTGAAATGACCAATGATGTTGAACATTTTTTCATAATTTATTTGTCATCTATATTTCTTCATCTGAGAAGTGTGTGTTCATCTCAGATGCCCATTTTTGGACTGAATTTTTCAATTTGGAGTGCTTGATTTTTAAAAAATTCTTTATATGTTCTAGATGGAAGCCCTTTGTCTGAGGGATACTTGGCTTAAATTTTTCCCCAATTTGTGGGTTTTCTTTTTACACTGTTGGTGATTTCTTTTGAGATGTAGAAACTTCTTAATAAGATGAGATCCCAGTTGTTGCTTCTTTGAAGTATTTCTCTTGCAGTTTGGTTTTTGTTCATGAACTCTCAGCCTACCCCTATGTCTTCAAGATTTCTACTTATTTTCTCTTCCAGTGGGTTTAGTGTTTCTGTTTTAACATGTATATCTTTGATCCATTTTGACTTTAGTTTAGTGCATGGTGATAGGCATGGATCTAGTTATAGTCTTTGGCATATGAAAAGCCAGTTTTTCCAGCATCATTTACTACAGAGCCTATCTTTCTTCTAGTAAACATGTTTGTTCTCTTTGTCAAAGATAAGGTGACTGAGTGTGTTTGTAGTTGTGTGCATCTTCCATTCTGGTCTGTGGATCCTCAGGTATGTTTTGTGCCAGTACCATGCTGATTTTATCACAGTAACTTTGCAGTACAATTTCAAGTCAGGGATTATGATGCCTCCTGCCTTGCCTTTGTTGCTCAGAACTGCCTTTGCCATTCTAAGTCTCTTCTGGTTCCAGATAAATTTTAGGAATGTTTTCTCTAGATCTGTGAGGCATGTTAATGGTATTTTCATTGAGATTGCATTAAATCTGTATAACTCTTTTGGGAGTATGACCATTTTCACAAGGTTGGTTCTTCCTATCCATGAGCAAGAGATAATTTTCCATTTTCTGAATTCCTTTTCAATTTCTTTTTTTTAATGTACTGTAATTTTTAATGTATAGATCTTTTACTTCTTTTGTTAGATTGATTCCTAAGTATTTCATTTTTTGGATGTTATTGTGAAGTTATTTCCCTAATTTCTCTCTCAGTGAGTTTGTTGTTTGTGTATAGGAATGTTATTGATTTTTGAGTATTAACTTTGTATCCAGCTATGATACTGAATTTAGTTATTAAATCTAGAAGCTTTTGGTGGAGTTTTGGAGTCTTCTATGTAGAGTATCATGTTGTCTGCAAATAATGATAATTTAACTTCTTCCTTTCCTATCCTTACTCCTTTTATTTCTTTCTTGTCTAACTGCTCTGATAATGTTTCAAGAACTATATTCAATAAGTGTGGTAATAGTGGACATCCTTGTCTTGTGCCTGATTTTAGAGTGAAAGCTTTCAGTTTTAGTCCCTTTAGTACGATGGCTATTGTTTTGTCATAGATGACTTTCATCAGATTGAGGTAAAGACCATCTATTCCAATTTCCTGTAGGGTTTTTATCATGTATGAGTGTTGAGTTTTATCCAAAACCTTTTCTGCTTCCATTGAGATGATCATGTGATTTTGTCTTTGGCTCTGTTAACATAGTATATTGTATTTATTGATTTGCATATGTTGAACTATCTCTGGATTTCTGGGATGAATCTCATTTGATCATGGTGTACAATCTTCTTGAAGATTTGCTGCATCTTGTTTGCTAGTATTTTATTGAGGATTTTTGCATCTATGTTCATTAGGAAGACTGGACTATAGCTCTCTTTTTTGTTTGGGTCTTTCTCTGGTTTTGGTGTCAGGGTGATACTTCCCTCCAGGAGTGCGTTAGAGAGTATTGCTTCTCTTTCAATTTTATTAATGAGTTTGAGGAGTATTGGCATTAAATCTTCTCTAAATTTCTTCTAGAATTCAGTTGTGAATCCATGAAGACCTGGACTTTTGTTTGTTGGTAAGTTTTTAATCACATTTTCAGTTTCATTAACTGATACTGGATTATTCAGAATTTTTATATTTTCTTGATCCAGCTTTGGTAATTCATATGTTTCTAGGACTCTGTACATCTCCTGTGTATTTTCCATCCAATGAGAGTAGAGATTTTCATAGTAGGTATTGACAATCTTCTGAATTTCCACAGGAACTATAGTGATTTCACCCTTTTTATTCATTATTGCATGAATTTGAGTTTTTTCTTTCCTATGTTTGATAAATTAGTTAAGAGTTTATCAGTTTTATTTACTCTTTCAAAGAACCAACGGTTTGATTCATTAATTGTTTGCATTGTTTTCTTAGTCTCGATTGTATTAATTTCTGCTCTGATGTTTTTAATTTCCTCCGTTCTTTGGGCTTCTGGCTTGACTTGCTCTTTTTCTTGTAGCTTGAGATGTAGCATTAGGTTGTTTATTTGTTCTCATTCCACCTTTTCTGATGTGAGGATTCACCACTGAGAACAGCTTTCACTGTGTCTCACAGGTTCCTCTAAGTTGTAGTTGCATTTTCTTTTGACTGTAGGTATTAATTTCTTCTTTAATTTCATCTGTGACCTATTGGTTGTTCAGGAAGCAATAAATACAATAGAAAGTTAATTCCTGGTTTTACAGTGAATTCCTTCATAGAACCATAACATCATGGGTCACAATGGACAGAAAAACAACTACTTTAGGTTATTACCAAAGCGCAACTGACCTAAGTGGCCATGGACAGCAGATCTTCTCTTGGATTTCTATAGCAGGCTGCCCAAGGAGAGATGACTGAGAGTGTAGGCCGTTCTGTGTGATACTCCCGGGGCAGAATCTGGGTTGAGTCAGGAAGAAAGAGAAAGGGGAGATTTCTAGTTTTCTTAACTATGTGTGTAGATGTGTGCTGTCAGGTAGCATCTCTGATGCTACAAGACCTGTCTCCCACTAACCTCAGTACCAGGCTGGGTGTGAACTTGTCCTGGCTGAATCCCCACTGTATAGGCCAGTATCTCTGAGGGATGGTTGTAGAACAGGGACACCAAGGGGTGACTCTTCTCCCCCTCCTTTGCAGTGCAATGGGAAGACGAGGAAGAGATAGAAGGCACAGATGAGGAAGAAAAGGAAGAGAAGGAGGATCAAGATGAGGATAAGAATAAAGAAGAGATGGCAGCGGAGGAGCAGGAGCAGGAGGGGGATGGCAGCAAATGTGTAACTGCCATCGTTCTGAGCATATGACATATTCTTATTCATTTGTTAATCCTCACAACCAAATCTTGGAGGTAGATACCATCATCTCCAATTCAAAACTAAGCTGGAGAGGTTAAGAGAAGTAAAACAAACCACTCAAGTTCACAGAGGTCACCAATTATTATTGTTTTCCCCCTGTTGCTTATGAGTGCTAAAGAAGAGGAGGCAACCCAAAGATTCCACACTTTGCTCAGAAACCTAGTGGCTGTCTCTTTTTGTTGTTGGTGGTGGTGGCAGTTTTTTGTTTTTTTTTTGTTTTGTTTTGTTTTGTCTTTTTGTCTTACCCTGAAGTATTTTCTTTGTTTCCTAAGAAGGGGGAAAGTGTCATGGTATATGGTGGGAAGTAGAATAAAATGTATAAAATAAAATATAATATATACTATAAAAGCAAATTTGATGAGACTTGGAAACAGGCAGACATACCTGGGAAAATAAGCATAACCAAAAACTACAATCAAAAGTTCAAAGGCACTATTTACATAACATTCTAAAAATGTCAAAATTATAGTGAAATGTCAAAATGACACAAACCAGTGGTCACTAGAGTTTGGGTTGGGGGTAGGGTGTGTTGGTCAGTAGCTTTGCAGTATACTATTTTCCTGGGTTGTGATGGGAGTCTCACCCTTACTGTCTGTGTCCCCCAGGGCACCTAAAATGTGGCAAGCACTCAGTCTTCTTCTATAAATACTGTGCTTTTTTTAAAGAAGCATAAAAGTAAATTTAAGTCCACCCATGAAAGTAGTTATTAATACACAGTGCTCACTTTCCAAAAAAAAGCAATGTGCCTTTTTTGCAGAAGCTCATAAAAAGTCCACTGTACATCAGAGTGAGCTGGTTTTCAATTATAAATGAGGTGTTAGAAGGTAGACAGAGCCCACGACGCTTACCACGCCACGTGGCTGTGTGACGTGGAGGGAAGACCATCTCCCCTGATGTCATATTTGTAAGTAAAGAGCTTGAGAATGCAAATGCAAATGAACCCAAGCCAGCGGGGTTGCCTAAAAGACATAAGTGAGAATTATGGCAATTAAGAATGTTGTCTCAGAGGAAATTAGACTGGCCCGTTAATTACAATGCCTTAAAGGGAAAGAGGTCCCCATGAAAATGCAATAAATTAAAATATCAAAAACAAAATTAGTGAGATGAGGAGATGGAAGTGTCACAGAGAAGCTAATCTCAGAGGTGCGGGTGGGGAGGAGAGGAGGAGTGCAGAACCCTGGGCCTGTGTGTAGACGTCACACAGCAGGGCTCCAGGCTCCACGCCGGCTCCCTTCCTTCCTTCTGTCTCTTTTCTGTTTTCTCCCTCCCTTCCTCTTTCCTTATCTCCCTCTCTCCTTCCCTGCCGTCCTCCCTTTTTTCTCCTTCCTTCTTCCCTGTCTCCATTTCTCCTTTCTCCTTCCCTAAACCACTTCTCTTTCTTTTATCCCTCCCTTTCTCTTTCTCTCTTCTATTTGTACCTTCCTTTCCTGCTTTCTTTATTCCTTCCTTCTCTCCCTCTTTCCTCTCCTTCTGACCCTTCCTTTTTTCTGTCTTTGCTCTCTCTCTTTCCTCCTACTTTTCCCCTCTTTCCCGTGTTTCTTTAAACGATGACTTCCTGAGAGGCACAAGCCAGCTGGCCCGCATGGGGGATGGGAACCCCAACTCTACTCTCTAAATCCCTCTCCTCAGGCTTTGCCTTTCAATCAGCTGTCAGGCTCTTCAAGGTGAACATGACTGAACAGTTCCAGGCGACAGAATTCCTTACACAAGCCCGCTCTAGAAAACCCCTGCAGTAAACTTGCAAACATTATTTGGATTTCCCTATCTATTCAGCTTAATAGTGAAAAACAAAAACACTTTATTTTGTGGTTCTGGGGTTTGAACCTAGGGTCATCACACAGAGCTATATTTCCAACTCATTTTTACATTTATTTGTGCATTTGTTTATTTATTGAGATAGAGTCTTACTTACTAAGTAAACTGTGCTGAACTTGAACTTATGATCCTCCTTCCTCAGTCTTTTGGATGTGGGTCACCAGGTCCACCTGTGCACGACCTGGACCAGATTCCCTGTCAGGTGGCCCCACTCCCTGTGATGAGAACACTGCCAGGATAAGAAAACATCAGGTGTGCTTAATAACAATCTGATTTGGTGCTCTTGCCTGCTGTGGACCTTGGGAAAACTGAGTATTACCCAGGGAGCCTCGGTTTTCCAACCTGAACATGGGGTGTAGTTGTATTTTTCTTTCTAATCATTTGCACGTATTAGGAGACGTACTGATTTCTTTCCTCCATGATGCAACTTCTATCTCCCTACCCCTTTGCATTCAATGTCTTTGAGAGGCTTGGGTTACCTTAATACCATTTTTATTGTAAGTATTGTTTGGTTGCCTAAGTCCCTACCCCAGGTTTGCATACATGGTGGCATGAGAGAGTGAGGGCATCTGACCTTTTAAAGTAGACCATAAGGTCTTTGGTAAACAGTGTGTGATAATTCTTTGCTTTGCCACAATGCCTGCTTGGTGCCAAGCACAAAATGGTGTCCCTCAGTGCCCACTGACCTTTTGATGGATTTCCCATCCCTGCCAGGCCTCCGCACCTTGCCCAGGTGGGCTCTGCTGGGACAGGGTAGGGGTGAGGTTGGCTAATGGCTCCATGGAACAGTGCTGGCTTTAAGGAAGGCTGCAGACAGTTCTCTGAGCCTGCAGGCTTGCCAACTCCACCACCATTTCCCATCTGTGTTTCTATTTTTCCTGTGAGAGTAGCTTTATTGGTCTCATTAATTCTCTTTTCCATCTTTGGCACGGAAAGGTGATATTATCCCTGCTTTAATGCCTCCTGTGTTTTGCAAATTACAGGATTATAATGGATGGAATGACAAGATACACTGTTTTCACCGAATCACAGGGAAAGCCAAGAACTGTCCTTTATTTAACTCGCCAGAGGTTATCTGTCCTAGGGGGTCCATTTTCCCCCAGTGAGGTCCACAAACACAGATGGAGCATTTCCCCCTAGCTGTGAAAATTCCATGTGAGGCAAACAAGGATTCCTCTACTTGAACAGTTTTATTTTTGAATTCCTGAAGGCAGGTTTCCTAATGAGGGGATTTTTTTTTCTTTTACAGCAATTATATTTGACAATTTTTTCTTCTCGTGTTTGAAAATAAGTTTCACAAAGTCTTAAAAGGAGCCATTCAAGGGGTGCTATAGCTCAAGGTTTAGAGTTCAGTAAGTACGTTACCAAAAAAGAAATCTCTGTGGCTCTGCTCTAAAGACAAGGCAAAGTCTCTGTGATGCAAGTCCTTTTAGCTCGATAACTAATTAAAATCACAGCCACCACTAACAGAAAAGTTTCTCCTGATCTTATCTGCTACTTAGAGCTCTTTGCAAGAGAAGTGAAAAGAAAATAAGTGGTGCCTCCAAAAAGCAGAGGATTCTCATCTTTATGGGGTTGTTATCTTTATGGGTCTCTCCAGACCCTAGTATAGTGTCTGGAACCCTAATAAATGTTGGCTATGGAATATGTCCCTTTTAAAATATTTACTTTACTAAAATATATAATACACTAAAGTGCACACATCCCATGTGTGCTATTAGATGAATTTTTACAAAGTTGAAATTACCTGTGAAACTGGAACCTTGGTCAAGATACAAAGCAACAGCATGACCCTAGATAGCCCCCTCAGGCTCCTTTCCAATCATTCCCCAGGTGTAACCACAACCCTGACTTCTGGCAGCATAGACCCATTCTGCTGTGGGTTCACACAGAATATCTTCCTTTGTGTCTGTTTCTTCCACTCAACACAAGAATTCTGAACCCATCCACACTCTTCCATGAACCGTCTGGCTGTATAGTCTTCTAGAGTGGTTGTTACGGATTGACGATTTGTCCCCCAACCCAGCCTCCTTTGGGAGGTGACTAGGGTTAGATGAGGCCATAAGGGTGCGATCCTAGTAACGGGATTTATGTCTTATTAAATGGATGCAGCTTGAGCACATAATGTTAAGCGAAGGAAGTCAGGCACACAAGCTCAAATATCACAGGAAATACACACAAACACATGCACACACACACACACACACACACACACACAAAGAGCAAAACAAAAGAGAAATAAATAGAAAATAGGGAGAAGTTCAAATACTTCCCCAAATTATATATCCTATTGTTTTAAAAATATCCAATATATATGCTAATTTGTTTCATTTGTACTAGTAGTTTATCTTAGTTCATTGCAAATAAAGTTTGAGTTGTTATCTGTTTCTTTCTTTTCAGTAAGAATCTTTTTGGTTTGGATCTTGTGTTGGGTGACTACATGATACACAGCTTAATAACTATTGTTATTCTCTTCTATTTAGTTATAAAAATTTGTTTTATTTTTTCATAAAATCAAAAAAAATTTAAAGAAAAAAAAGGGGGAGAAATGAGACCCCCTCCCCTCCCATACATCCTGTCTCTCCCCTCATGTATGCGCCCTTGAAAATCATTAGGATGTAATTAGAAGACAGCTGCTTGCAAACCAGGAAGAGACCCCTCACTGGACATGAAATCTGCCAGCACCTTGACGTTGGACTTTGTTGCCTTCAGAACTGCAAAGAAGTAAATGTTTGTTATTAGCCCACCTGGTCTATGGTTCTTTGTTACCACAGCCCAGACTGCCTGAGACAATGGCAATGCAGTATGATTTATCCATTCTTCCACTGGTATACCATAGGTAGTTTAAAGATTGGAGCTGGCATAAAAGCTACTGCTGCAGGCAGTATAGTATGAATCTCGTGATTGTGTGTATTTTTATGTTGGATTATATAACACTGGGAATGGAAATGGTGGATCATTAGGTGCATGTATTTTTGGCCTTGGTAGAAACTGTAATCACTAAAACATTTTCTCACAGTGTTTGTACTGATGAACACTCCCAGCAGTAGTTTGTTAGAGTTCTACTAGCTCTACCATCTTGCCAGCATTTGATGTTGTCAGTCTAATTTCAGTCATTCTGGTGGATGTGTAGTGGGATCTCACTTTGTGTGTGTGTGTGTTTGTGTGTGTGTGTGTAATTTCTTTCATATCCACTCTAATTTCTGTCTGCCCTGCTCCCTAATTTTGGGTAGCCACTGAACTGTTCTGCACCTCTATAATGTTGCTATTCCTAGAATGTTCTGTTAAAGAATCATACCATATGCAAGTTCTGGGAATTGTTTTTCTACTCAGCATAACTCTCTTGAGAACCATCCAACCCGTTGCATGCACCAGAATTGTTCCTTTTAATTGTTGAGTAGTGTTCCATTAACAAACTTATTAAAAGAGAATAAGCACTCATTTACAACTAGTCATTTGTAGAGGGTTTACTTATTTCACACTCAATGGATGTGCAAATAGATTTTCACATTTCTTTTATTTGTTCAATAGTTCAGCAAACATTTATTGATTACCAAGTAAATGCCAAGCATTGTTCAAGATGGGCATACAAGAGACATGCAGGACTCTGTTTTGTAAGGATTTTCTTACAATCAATTTGGTGTGACTGATAAATTTAATAAGGCAATACATTATAGATGGCTAGACAGAGTATATAGGCAATTCAGTCCAGAAGGAAGGAGGAATGCGTTGACTTTACAAGGATAGGAGTGAAGCTGAATTCAGGATTTAGTTTCCTGGGGCAAGACCATGTCTTCGAAGATGAATGGTGTGCAGTGTCTGTGGATGAGAGGAAGAAGGAGAAAAGGACTTTTCAGAGAAGAAAGAAAGGTTGAGACCATGAAGGTGAGATAGAGTCTGTACTCAGTGCAGAGTGCAGCATACTTTGGAGAGCCAATCCTGAAAAATGGAAGAGATGGAGAGCTGGGGGGGATTATCACCTTTCAGGGACTTTCTTATTGAGGAACAAACCCCACACAGTTGCTCTCATACATTAGCAGATTACTAGTAAGATACGCCAAGTCTGCTGGTCTTCAGCCACTCTGACCCCTGCATTAGACATGGCCAAGGGCAATCACTCAAGCATACTTCTTTTATACTTCTGCTATGGTCAGGATATGTTTGGATGTGTCTCCTAAATGTTCATGTGCTAGAAGCTTTATCCTCATTGTGTCAATGCTGGGGTATTGGATCTTTTAAGAGCTAAGTCCCAGTCCAAGGTAATTAGGATAAAGGGATACTACCTTAAAAGGGATTAATGTGGTTATTACAAGACCAGTTTAGTTCTTTCAGAATGGGTCATTATAAAAAAAATGTGTGTTGTATGTGGTTGGCTCTTTTGCAGAGAGCTGGTTCCCCTTTCATTTCTCCACTATGCTGTGACATAGTCAGGGGTCCTCATACTCATAGCACCCTTCTATTTAGATCCTCCAGCCACCAGAATCATAAGCAAAATAAGTCTCTTCACTTCGTAAAGTACCTAGCTTCAGATATTTTGTCATAGTAGCCACAAAATGCATCAGTACTTCTGTCCCAGTTTATCTGTCAGTGGTGCCCTGGAACATAAACATGCACACACACACACACACACACACACACGCACTCCTATTCTTCCCACTTCGATGTTAATTATGGGATCTTTTTTGTCTCATGGCCTGAAATGGGGATGAGGAGAGCGCCTTAAGAAATAATACTTGTAAGCATTTATGCCGTTTCTACTAGAGGGCAGGCATTTTTCTGTGTTTGCCATATATCCTTTCCTGACCATAACCCTTTAAAGTGGGCATTATAATCATACCCTGTTTTTAGACAAGGAGACTGTGTGTAATGAGGTTTAGTGGCTTGTTTCAAGTCCCACCAACAACAGGGCCCAGCTTCTGGAGGTTGGCATCTTTGTAAAATGGAGGAACATGGGAGCTTTTCTTGGAAAACTCTGTGGTTTAAAGACTGTGGGTTCAGTCACAGTGGGGACATTCCATCTGGCAGGAAGTGCTAATGTGATGGTACAATCGGAGACCAAGTTTCTCAGTATCAGAGACTATAACAAGGAACCCAGTCCTTCTTTTAAGAGGCTAATAAAGTGAAGTTGTGTTTCTCATCAGCCTACCTGGCATCTAAACTGATACACTCAAACCCAGCCTTATATTAACACAGCAGATTCCAGCCTACCTGCGTTTCCTTATTGAATCATGTAAGAGACTGTTGTTGCCTGGTACAGAAGAGTGACGCAAACACAAACCCAAGGAATGCTTTTTTTGACTGTCATGTTCTTTTCCATTTCTGGATGACCTATCTGAATTGTCCCATCCTCTCCCCTCCTTCTGGTTCTCATCCAGTCAATGCCTGACCTCCTTAGGATTCCAGTCTAAGAGTCTGTGTCCCAGGAGCATGTTTTTGTCCTTACAGACTACTTCAGATTCTCCAAACTTGTTACACTCAAGCACAGTATTTTCTCCACAGAGTTCTTATCCTAATTTATAATCACATGTGTGTGATTATTGACCTAGTAATATCTCCTCTATTACAATTTAAGAATAATAGAACTGGGGCAGTATGTATTTTTGCTTAGCATTTTATGTCCATGGTACAGTCCCTGTACAGAATAGGTAGTCCTTAAGTGTTTACAGACTGAATGAGGATATGGACAAATGAAAAATTAGATGAATTAATGAATCACCAAT
The DNA here is from genome assembly GCA_004363535.1 of Dasyprocta punctata. NCBI lineage: Eukaryota > Metazoa > Chordata > Mammalia > Rodentia > Dasyproctidae > Dasyprocta > Dasyprocta punctata. The sequence continues at coordinate 19,334 of RJWM01000142.1, read as the reverse complement.
GTGTCATTTAAAGGATTTGATGTCTTGTATGAACATCCATTCCATGAAAGATCTTGGTCACCTCTAAAGTCATCAACTTCCCAAGCATCCAAGGCACAACCTTTCAGACAAACTCGAGGTTTCCAAGCTTCTGTGAGCCCAACCCAGCCTGCCTAGAAAGTCAGTATTTAAGTTCCTGTATTTGATTTCCATCATCATCCACTGCAAGTAGGAGTTCTTAATTTTTTTTAATTAAGGCCAGAAAGATGGCTTCCTGAGTGGGTAATCTATTTCTCGAGTTCAGCATTTCATCTGCACAGCCCACATTTCACTCAGAAATGGGGCAGATTCATTAAAAGTATGGCCAGACAGCTTCCTCTTTGGTTGCTTGTTTGCCTAGGTTTAATGAATGAATAAATGACATGCCTATTCATTACCAACTTTTGAGTGGAAGTAATTGTTGGGTTCTCTTGTTTGCTTGGAATAATGTTCGTTGCATGTGGAGCGCCGTCTGCCTCGGTCACCGCAGTGTTTCCCCATCAATGGGCAAGAGACATTTCCAGGGGCTGGCATTCACCTCAGGCTCACCTTTGAAAGCAGCAATCACTCTTCTGCTCCCCCAGGGTGTCATTCTGTGCACTAAGCATGCCCGTTCCTGAAGGGAGACCCTGGGACCCTAAGAAGTAAATGAGACTGGTAGGTCCATTAATTCTCTAAGTGTACTCTGGGGTCTCCTAGGGCATTATAATGTAATTACTACTAAGAAAGTCTGTATTCCTATGTACTTTTCCAAAAAGCATTTTACAGCTTAAAAAGCATTCAGTTTTGTCTTCTCTATGACCATGGGCCCAACTTTGGCCATGGAAAGCCTAGAGGGCCATCGTGGTGGCTCTGGGTTGATAAAAGGTGTAAGTTACCTTTGACACTTTAGCACTAATCTCTGAATCATGTGTCAAGTGTCTACTCTGGACTTGAATTAAAGATGTCTGGATCCCTCTCTTTCATCCTGCCCAAGTGGTCTCCCAGCCTCCTTTCTCTGCAGACTTCATTCTCTCTACAATGTTCTTTCCCAAACACGTATGCCACAACCCTCCCCTGCCTGACAAGAGTCCCAAGACTCTCCATTGCTTTCGGAATTCTGCGAAAAGTCCATTGCCCAACACATAGAACATCCCTGTGCAAATTGGCTCTTGTCTACTCTTCTAGTTTTAATGCTGCCTAATTACTATCCTACTTTATAATCATCTGTCCATCACATGAAACTAACTACCAGCAGTTTTCCTAAATATCTTCCATGAATTCCACTTCTATGTCTTTGCCCACACATATTTCTCCACCTCTCCCTGGGGGATCTTGCATTCTTTGAAAAGCTGGATGAGGGAAAACCAATTCAAATCTCTTGAGAGAACAGGCAGACCATATATCTGCGAGCCAGGAATCATGTAACCGGAAGGAGTGGGGGAGTGATACACTGTGGAGGGTATGCTTTCTTTGAAGAAGCAGCTGCCACCTGGAGACACCTAATTCTTGCTTTGAGTGGTTGGGAGCTCAGAGTGTTCAAATCCATAGTATTTCAAGAGAACCTAGAAGTCTGGATTTTTATTTTAAATGTAGCATTTTATTTAGTTTAAATTTTATTTATTTATTTATTTATTTATACCAGGAATCGAACTCTTGACTTCATGCTTGCCAGGCAGGTGTTCTGCTGCTGAGCTACATCCCTGACTTTAGTTTAAATTTTAAAGTGCAGGGGATCAACCAATGTGAATCTCAGTTTCCAGCTCTGATGCTTGATGTTTGCCTTAAATTCCTCCATGTCTTGGAAGGGTTCCAGACAGGACACATTCTCTGTGAGGCCATCTCTCTTCTGTGTCAACATGCATGGCGCAGCTGTGAGTCTCCCAGAACAATCTTTGTATCTCAGGAAGTCTCCACTATACAGTAAGTCCCTGACTTACAGACAAGTTTCATTCCAGGAGAATTATTCCAAAGTCAGATTCATTCATAAGCCAACAGTGAATCTGAGATAGTACACCTGAAAAAGTTCTTGACTTGAATGTTTGTAAGGCAGGAACTTACTTACAAGGCATACAGTAAATGCTCACTAAATACAAAATAGATAAACAAGTCAGTGAAGATTGATTGCTTTTAATATTTGTAAATTTAGAAATCACACCCATTTCAGAAAGACTTGGGGATGTCGCCCTGTCTCTTTGAATGGTCAGGAAAAAAAAATTTAATACCCACCCCTAATCATAAGAAGAGTTGGTAACCACACGTGAAAAGCAATCTAAAAGAGAACACTCAGATCTGCTACCAAAAAATACCTATCACCTGTCAGATCTGAATTCCCAATATTAGCACCTTTAATGGATTGCATGATAGAAGGTTACCTTTACAGGGGTCCTTGGAAACTAGCCATTCCCTAGCAGCGAATGTAAAGTGTGTAGTCAGTTTCTGAAAGTTGATATAAAACTATGTAGGATTCTTTGCTCATGTGTGTTTCTAACTTGCTGTGTGACTTCAGACAACTCCCCTTTCTTCTCAGATCTGCATGTAAGGACAGCATTTGGGTCAAACCATATCTGAAGTTGCTGTCATCATTGATATTTGACATGAAATAAAATTAGATAACTGTTATTTCAGACCACAACAGAAACTCAAAGGCACACAGGAAAGAGTCTAGTGAATAAATACGGTGACTGGATGAAGAATCTTGAAAACCGGAGAGTTCATGCTCGTTCAAAGAGGATAGCAACTGTTCAACTCCAGTTAACAAGTGCCGCATAGGAGCAGTAGCTCAGAGTTACCTGATGAGCTGATTTCTTAAGAGAAGCTAGAAATCCATGATTTTATATCCCATATTCTTGTGATTTAAATATTGACAACTAAATCACTTCAGCAAACAAAAACAGTGTTGGCACCACAAACATTTCTGCTTTGATAGATTCAGTCCATCCTTGAACTGGTCCCCAGCAGAATGGGAATGAAGATTGGCTAAGCCTGCATCATACCTCCCCTTGTGAGGTTCCTTAAGTCAAATTTGGGAACAGTTAAACAAAAGGTACAGATATCTGCTACAAGACACAAACCGAAAAGACTCATATCGACCAGACTCCCTACTGTTTTTTTTGTTGTTGTTGTTGTTAGAGCAATGCATTGTTTATTTTGAAATTGCTTGTGTTGAGAAAAAGCCCTTTACAAGCAGAGTTTTCCTCATTCATATAGGATTTCTGCAACTTGCTCTCCAGAAGGCAGCTACTAATGATCCATGTGCTCCCACCACCAGGTCTTGCCAGCCTTGGAACAATTCTGCTCAAGGAGACCCAGGTTCACTTCTCTGTAATTCACACTTCTCAGAGACTGGCTTTTGTTTATTTTCCTCTGTTCAAAGCATACATATTTTATTCCAGCAGCTTTTCCACATCAGCAGAATCCGGTGTGCCGGCACCAGATTCCTCTTGTGCACCAGCTCCATCCTGATTAACTCTATTTATACAATTTATTTGGGTTGCCTGTTTCCCATCTGGGAGATCGATACAAATTTAAATGAGAAGTGAGAGTATTTGCAGCCGCTTAAAGTGTTGATCAAACACAAGGCGAGTTGTTGATGTTCTGTCTTAAGAAGAGCCCTCTGTGAGATCTTCCTGGTCTCAGCTTCCCACAAATGGAGAGCAATAGAAAGGAAGGGAAGGAAGAAGAGAAAAAATGGAGGGTGGGGGAAGGGTAGGAGAATGAAAATAAAGAGAGAAAAGAATAAAGAAGGAAAGAAAAAAGGAAGGAACAAAGGGAAGGAGGAGTAAAGAAGAGAAGGGAGAGAAAGAGAAAAGAAAAGAAAAGAAAAGAAAAAAAAGAAAAGAAAAGGCAAACCAGCTTTCCAACTTTCCATTTGGGTTGGCAAAGGCCACATGCTCTTAGCCTGCGTGCTGAGGCTTGACAGAAGTAAGCCACCCAGGGTTTACTTGTCTTGGCTCTCAGGTGGAGCAGGAAGGCACTGCTAGCTCCTCTGTGCCAGAGCTTTCGGACAGTCTGCACATTTCACACAGCAGCAGAACTGACCACGCAAATGCCAGGCTGTATGGGTGCTGCTGCCCTTCCATGGGTGGTGTGAGATGCCAGGTGTGATTTGGTTGCCTGACTCTCTCCTTAGCACAGGCTGGCTTGACAGCCCTGCTGTCAGCAACACTGTGTGTTTGGGAGGGTGGGGCAGAGAATCCTTGTGTCTAGTATCAGCAGCTCTCTTTTTTTAGCTTTCACTCTAGAAACTGTTTTTTTGTTTTCTTATTTTAGGAGGTTGTAGGAAGTCCTTTCCCAAGGTCAGGTCTTGATCACATGTGGCCAAAGAGAGGCGAGGAATTGGGAGGCAGGAGGCATTTGTCGTGATCCTTTTCTGCCGGAGTCCACCCAGCCCTATCATCCTGCACTCAGAGCTGACTCTCACATCTCAGTCCACAGGGAAGGCCATGGTTAATTAAACTAACAGAACTGGCCTACTGGCTCTTTTCTGGAGGAGAACACAGATTGACACATCACTCAGATACAGAAATCAGTTCTGAATAGATTAGATATGAAAATGTGTAAAAGAGATAGGAAAGAATATGAAAGAATACAGTAGATATGTAAATTCAGAGAACTTGTTAAGCTAGACTGAAAATCCAGAAGCTATGCAATGAATGATAAACTAATTACAAAAAGGTATTTTAAGATCTGTTTCACTAAAAATAATATAAAAATAACAACTAGTGATACAACACTTACAATACTTGTAATAGGCAAGGAGTTAATGTTTCAATAGATAGATAAGAAAGAAGAGAAACAACCAGGCTTAAAGTTGTGCAAAATACGTAAATGAGCAATTCATGAACAAGAAGAAATCAAGCATAAAAATATTTGTCCAACCCCACTGATAATCAGAATAATGGAAAGGACGACACCCATGTGATAACAGTTTTCTACCTCTATGTGACAAAAAGTTAAATAATTAATAACCATTGATACTGATGATGATAGGAAAAATGGCAATACATACTATATGCACACTGGCTTAAACTGATCAAACTTTCACAATGTGATCTGTAAAATGTGGCTCAAAATTCAAGCTGTTCGTAGCACCAGGGCTAGCAATTCCCTTTTTGAGTTTATAATTTAGAACATCATAAAAACTCTATAGAGGTTTATTAGTACAAGGACGTATGCAAACTGTAGCATTATTTGTAGTATCCCCCTTCCAAGAAAAGGAAAAGGATAGACAAAAGAAGCACTGTGGAGGAGAGAAAGAGAGGACAAAGAGAAAAAACTGGCAACATTCTGAATGAATGTTCAGAATAGAGCAAAAGGAACAAGGGTTAATGAAGCATGATGAATCCAACCAGACAATATGTTACAGTGTAATCATTTAGTGAAATGAGTCAGACTCGTGTGTATGGACATGGACTGACAGCAATGACACGGACTGACGGCAATGACATGTCTGTAAAACTTAACACACAAATCCAAAGCAATGACAGAAAGTGCAGAATAACGCACTTAGTTTAGCTTAGTTTGCAACACTAAAATGAGCTAGCTAAGTAAGGCCACCTCCTTTAGGGGCAAGTTTCTACACTTAGGGGGAGAAAACTGCTGCCCCTTGAAGACTGTTAACATACCTACAAAGCTGTTCTTTCTTTTTGTTTTAGCTAAAATTCTTTGCAGAAATGTAGAGGGAGTCAGCCAAGGTCACCGAGTCACTCTTGCTTCTTTTAGGCAAACTAAAGTAAACTTGGCTCATTGTAACAGTGAACTGAGCATGCCCAGAAAGCATTTATGTCATCTTCTTCTCTTTTTGAATAAGCTCTGAACTTAAACGGGGCATGCTCGGAAATGTATGCCTTAAACGGATCATGCTCAGACACCTCCCTACCCCTACCCGTGCTTTCCCATATGAATATGCATCAGCTCCTCCAGTCCAACTCCCAGGTTCTTTTGTTCCTGGAGATCACTGCTTTGCAAATAACCCCAGTGTTCCCATTACTTTCTGAAAGTAATAAATCCCTGTCCACTTTTATCTCTTGGTGGTGCTCAGTCTCGGCACTCACCAGGGAACCAGGTTTGAAGCCAGACTGCTTAGATTCTCTCCTCTAGCACTAGTGACTTGCAAGCTCATTAACCTGACTGTGTCTCAGTTTCCTTAGCTGAGATCATTGAGAATAGATGAGTTAAGAAAGTGCCTAGGTTCCCAAAACATGATTCTGTTTTTTGTGATAAAAAACAAAGCAAAAAGAAGAAAGAAAAGGCTTCAACCTATATATGCCATGGATGCAGATGGTCTCAGCATTTGAATGAGAAAATAAAGAGGTGAGTGAGAGGATGATGTGCTAGAATGAGAGGTAGAATTTAGTTGGAAAGAAGGAGAGACTAACCGATCCATTGTTATGTTCTCACTATGGAAATGTGACAACAAATGTGGCTGATAGCAGTTGGGAAACATTAGGACTGTAGCAATTGTTAAAACACTGAAATATTTTCATACTCATTGGTAAAGAGTGTCCCCCACTATCCTAACCATTCTGACCACTTCTCTGGGTTTGCTTATCCTGCTAGGCCTCTCAGGGTCCCACAAGTAAAGAGTTCATGAATGGGTCGCTCAGGGGGTCTCCAGATGTCAGCTCCAGTCTAAGGCTTGGATGCCTTACTCATGTGGTTGCCCATTCTGAACATCAACTCTAATAATGGAAATGTTTTACCTGTGGAATACAAACAAAATCAGTAAACTGTAACATGTAGTGTAATGCAAGCCTCCATTGCTACCTCTTGGTGCCACTCGCCAAAGACAAGGTGAGCGCCTGTGATTTGCAGACTGCTGTTTCTCCTCCCTGGCCTCCCCAGTAGTGACATTCAAATTACTCTCCACCTGAAGCTGTCATAGTAAACAATTGAACCTCTGAAAGAATATTAGACTTAAAAAACAAAGATCTTAAATATTACCCTATGCAGGCTTTTACTGCAACCTACAGGGTGTCTTCCTCAAATTCACGGCTCAAAATCACTAGAGCCCCAGAAGTCTTTTAGAATAATCCCAAGCAAGGAATAACCACTTGATAATGTGTTATAATTTCTAGGTCTGGCTGTGGATGGAACCCGAGCCTAAGTTTGTACAAGTTGGAAAAGAATAAAATGTCCCTAGCTCCAAATAAATAGCAGTGCCAATAAGAGGTTTTAATGTACTATATCACCAGAAGCCAGGGAAGACAGATGTGAGTACAAAGACTAGATAATAGGCTTAAAAGGGGAAAGGAAGTTCCTTTAAGCTGCCTCTTTTACAGTTAAGGCAGCATGACTGAAAATAAGGAACAAGGGTTCAGAGGATGCTCTGAGGGGACCCATTTCACAGATGAGGACACTGAGGTACAAGAAAATTACTGCTTTTGCCCACTGTTTTCAAACAAAATAAGTTCAGTGGCAGGAGGGTAAAATCAGGTACCTCAGTCAACACAGGCCACACAAATGCATGAAAGGAGGTGTTTCTGTCCCCAGCAGACACAGCATGATGGGAAGAGACAGAGGTCTCTGACGTGTCTTCACATTGGGTTCTTTTTCAGACTTCCTGAATTAGAAATCAGTCTGCTTCTAGGCAAAGTGATTTCTGGTTCATAGTAAGTCTCCATTAGTGTAGGAGTGGCAGGTTTGTTTGTTGATTCTGTCAGGCTTAGTCCCCCCCCACTCCCCGCCACACACACCCAACAGCACACACACCCTGTCTTACTTTGCTGCCTTCACCTGCCCTTTGCCCCTGCCCATGCGTCCAGGTGAAATCACTGTGACTGCCAGGAGAACTCCCACCCCTCTAGTGTCAGGCTGACACCAGAGGAGGATGAAAAGAGAGGGAAAGAAGGCGACTCTAGGGAGAGCCTGATGCTTCTAGGAGAAGATGTACTGCAATTATTTTTACACGGGGCAGTGAATTTTCACCTCTTTCAGTGGAATGTGATGACTAGGTAACATTTGCTTCATATCCTCCAATTTTCTGGGAGGGGCTATACTAGAACAGCATTCCACAAATTCTCAAAGGGATTTGTGGCCACTTAAAATCCATTCTCCTGGGGTCTTAGAATCAAATATGTTATTTATCTCTCTTTAGTACTTCTTTCCTGCAATATACAATAAAATCTTCGTTTGTGAGGATAATTTGTTCTGGAAACGTGCTTGTAATTCAAAACGCTTGTATATCAAAACAAATTTCACCATAAGAAGGAATGGAAACTCAGATGATTTGTTCCACAACCCAAAATTATTCATATAAAAATTATGGTGCCATTGTATAATACAAAATAATAAAGAAAATATAAAGCATAAAAATAAACAAATGAATAGGAAGTTACTCTTGAAAACCTTCGTGATTGGTATAAGGGAGACAAGAAAGAGGAGGGTCGTTGTGCAGGACAACTTTCACCATCACTAAGGGTATCTCTGCTATCTGTTCAATCAGTGCAATCTGTTTCTTTTCGTGTAACTTTGACAAGGAACCTATCCAATGACACTTACTTTAGCCTCCTTTTGAAGATTTCATGGAAATGTGACATTGCATTGTCGTTCAACAGATTCGTTGTTCACATTGTTACAGCTTTGCTCAGATGGCGTTTTTCTGTGAAATTTTGTACTGTTTCCCACATTTATCTCTCCAATCTCATGTGAAGTGAGGAATTCCTCCACCTTTTTCTCTTCCTCTCTGCAGATGAGCTCTCCTCCATAACCTCTTGTTGAGAGATAAGCACCCACAATTGCACAGCAAGAGAGAAATATTTAGCATCTTTCATTCGTGATTATGTGCTACTCATATTGAAAGACTTCATTGTTTGTTTATCCCATTAAATTTTTAAAGAAATGTTTGCTGATTCTGTGGACCATTCATAGAACATGTTACAATCCAAGATTTTACCATATATCTACTGAGATTCCATGATGGATGAACCATGGTTCAGTGTAAGGACTCTGGTGGTCACCAGACAGATACACCTTTCCTTCAACTGATATTTTAGTTGAGTGCACAGACATTAAACAAGTCATGTAATGACTCAATAATACAATGGTACTAAGAGCTTCAGAAAAGCAAGAACAAAGTATAAGCAGGACATACATCCTGTTGTAGTCTTGACTGGAGAACAAGTCTTTGAAATAGTGATATTTAAAATGAGATCACAAGCACAAATTTTTAGTTAAAAGAGGAGGGCAGGGTTATGTAAAGAATGTCCTAAATCCTGACCTCCAGGATTAAACCAAAATTTACTGTGGTCTATATGCCAATCAATCTGATCTGTAGACCAGTAGAATCAGTATCACCTGGAATGTGCCAGAAATGCTGATTCTTAAATATTTGTAATGATAATAATCTGAATTTTTAATAAGATCTCCAGATGGAGCTTGCATTGGTATGGAAGATTGAGAAGGGCTACTCAGAAGGGGAGAATCAGCATTTGAGGAACCTATAAGAATACTGCTGTTAACCAAGAGCAGTGACGCATGGCTGTAATGCCAGCCACTTGAGAGACTGAAACAGGAGCATCACAAGTTCAAGGCCAGCCTCAGCAACTTGCTGAGGTCCTTGTAAAATTATTTAAAAAACAGGTCAGCTAAGGAAGTAGTTCAGTGATACAGTGCTTATCTAGCACGCACAAGGCCCTAGATTAATCTCCAGTACTAAAAGAAGATGGGAGAAAAAGAGGAACAGGAGGAAAGGGAAGAGACTGGCATTCCTGCAACGCAGAAAGGCAATGAGGTGGGGTGATGGTAGAAATGAGGCTAGAGAGAAAGTCAAGGAAGATGACATCAAATTTTGAATCTATGCTAAGAATAAAAAAATTATTTAAGGGAAAATAAATGATTATATTTTGAGCAAGAACTTTCAAGTCTCTAATATGGCAGTTTGAGTTATGAACATACATGAAAACACAAACAGTTGTTTGCGGTCACCCATCACCCTTCAGCCCATAACATACATCACAAGTTTCCTCATCTGTAGTATGGCAATGACAAATCCTCCATTTTAAGTCCTTGGGATGGTTTAATGGATGACTGTCTATGATGTTCATATATCAGTACTAGATGCATATGAAGTATAGGGGTTTACTTTCCATTGATTCCACAAATGTTTGTTTTGGTCCTTCATTCTAATCCTTGAACTAGAAGCTGGAGGTGTCATACTCAATATGATGTGATCTATAGCATTAGGAAACCCAGGGTCAATTTGGGGAACCTGAACGTCAAACAGGTGATAATGATAGATTGATAAACAGGATAACAGGAGATATACTAAGGGATGAAGGGTGTACAAAAGATGGAAAAGAGAAACTGGCGAGGTTGAAATTTCTGCGATGCCCCACAGAGGAAGATATGTCCAGGAAGATACTCAAGAATAAATTGGAGTCAGCTGGCTGAAGAAGGGGATGGTTGACAGACACTAGTAGACTCTGAGAAACATTTCCAAATTCCAGAACCAGCAAGGGATAGATATCTAGAATACGCAAATGACTCCTACATTATGGAGTAAAGATAGAAAACCCCAAATCCAAAGATGCATAAATTCATGAAGAGATGATTCAGATATGGAGAAGTCTAAATAGCTTCATGATATATGAAGAGATGCTCGACTTCTTTAATAACTGGAAAAATGCCAATTAAAACTACCAGGAACCGATTCAACTCAAGATGAAGAAACACAAGAAAGATAGCAAAAAACATGAATTCAGTATGAGGAATACCATCCAGAAAACAAATCTGATGAATCTTGGTCAACTTAGGTGTTCGTGTACCTATTAATTTCTCTCTTAGTTATACATCCTAAGGAAGTTTTCCCATGTGGAAAGCAGGATGAGTTTGGAGTATCAGGTTTTGGGAGATTATTATGAAGCTGGAGGGAAACTTAAGTGTTCATTATAAGGGGATTGTATAAACAAAATGTAATAGATTCACATCATAGAAAATTGTGCAGCATGAAGAATTTGTGAGCTAAATACACAAAAAGCAATGGGGATAGAACATAAAACAATGTTGTGTTATGAAACCTCTTTCAGTTTATAACACAATGGTAGGTTAATTAAAAACATTTCAATTCAAAACAGCTGCATATTTTATAGGGACAAATACATATCAAACATATGAGAAAAGGTACTCATTGGAGAAGGAAAATGATATTAGGGGAAAGTACATAGGGAAAGAAATAAAAAGCAAATTAAGAAAATAATTATCTATGCCTGACAATGTGGCTTGGATTAACTCAGCTCTGTGCCCCTGAGATCTAGTAAACAATCAATCCAAAAAACAAAGCAAAAAGATAAGAAGAAAGTATTTCAGCAAAGGGAATAATGTGTAATTTCCAGAAACAAAAGAGGATGGAATCAATCATTCTGGAATGGCAAGAGTTGAACAGGACTGGAACAAATGGTATAAAGCAGGGAGTGGTGAAGAAAACTAGATTATCGAGACCCCAAAACCACACTGAATAACTGAGGTTTATTCCAAGGGCAACAGGGAGCCATCAGAGGATTGTAAGCAACATGACTATGTTTTTAACCTTGTTCTAAAGTCTAATGAGAAAGTAAGTCATTCAGCTGACTCTGAGGCTCAGGACATTCATCTGTATTTCTGTAGCGTATTTATCAAGTTTAATGGAATAGGCTTTGGGCATCTTAGCATCCAAATCATGGACCTAATTTCCCCAACTTTTAAGCCAATTTTGAGACTGTCATTGACACTTTACCAGTAGCAACATAAAAGAGGCAAGAACAGAGTCATACAATGTGACCTGAAGCAAAGTCACCTACACCTTGAACATGAGTTGCCTCAGTTTTTTCATCAGTAACACTAGCATAAGCACTTCGGGCTTCCAGTTACTATAGGAATCCAATGAGAATTAAGTTTGAATTTAATAACCTTATAAGATATATATTGTTATTACTTACTTTTTGTATGATGATAAAGCCAGAAAAGATAGAGATGCTAACTACTTTGCTTATGGTCATTAATGATTAATAGATGTACAAGCTAAGGTTGAAACAGGTAATTCTATTTATAGACTGAGAACCTGTCTCATTGCACTGCTTTTTCATTGTTTACTTGAAAGAGTGTGGCATTGGATGGACTAGTGCAAATATTGTGCAGAGCACGTTGGAACACAGAAATCTAAAACAAAAGGCTTCCGGGTTACTTTGTGACTGCAAAAAGGTTTTGTTAGACCTGAACATATTTTTGAAGACTTGTATTCAGAGTTTGAAAATCTGAAGATCTAACATAAAATTCAGAATGAGGAGTTGGAAAATTTGGCAAGACTATTCTCTCATTTCCTTCTAGAGCAAATCAGTTGGATCTGAGTAGCAGTGACCCATTGGTCAAGACATATACTCTCCATTTTTCTATTGCCACCTTCCCCCCACTCCTTAGTAAACCCAAACTCATTTTTCTTATTGCAACTAATTGCTCCACTCTAACAGATTTTAATGCTGTGACCCCTGTTGTAGGGGGTCAAATAAGTGGTCCAGTCACAGAGAACCTATGATATTCCAAAGTGTTAAAAACCCAAAGTTTGATCTACATGAGACTGTGAATCAAAATTAAAATCTCACTAGTCTCGATTTTCACTAGCCATTTTCCCATTGATCTTATTTCCTTTTGTGTTAGAGCCAAGTGATACATAGATACCATCAAAATGTGAGCAGTAGGGTTGTGTCTTCAGAAGCCAAGCATGAGACTTGGTTCTTCAAATAGCACTCTGTTTGTTCAAATAATTACCAAATGATTTTTAATCATTGAGGAATAGATTCATTCTTCATACCTGGAAATGCTAAAGCCTTAAATTTAATAGCAACAACCAAAAAAAAAAAAAACCCCTCTAATAGATTTGTCCTAAGAAATAACATGGCCTGTGTTGTCAGATGTTCAATAATTTAACTATAAATGAAGTGTGCAAATACAATATTTGTGTCATAAACCTTTGGGTTTGTCACATATTAGATTTTTAAAGAGTCACGTTTCATGACTCTGAGCAGTTGTGCTGGAATCATGAAGTAGCCACATTGAGGTTAATAGGTTTCATTGTTTAGGGAGAAGAGATAGAGTCTCACTTCATTCAGTGACAAGAAGCATGGTAATGCAACACTTCTCTGGAGCCTACTATTAGAGAGCAATGACTGGAATTCATTCATCCAACTTGATAGTGTAACTCATGTTAATCCTTCACTGGGTCATGAGATGTGATTTGGATTCTCTTTACAAATCTAGAGGGATTTTGTGCTTACTTTAATATCACTGACTATGGTAGGAAGAAAAATGCAACCCCTCAAAATGTCCTTGTCTAAATCCCCTGGGACTGTAAATATGTCAGGTGATATGGCAAAAGGAGATTAAGGTTTTGAATGAAATTAAGTTTCTAATCAATTGACCTTAACAGAGAGACAAACCTTTGTTATCTAGAGAAGCCCACTGTACTTGCAAGAGCCCAACATGCAGAAGGAAGAGGCGGCAGAGGCATTCTAGAGGGAGTGTATCATAGAAGGTCAGAGGGACACCATGCAATGTGAGAACTTTGCCTTCCACTGCTGGAAGGAGTACTGATGGAAGAAGGGTCTGGGAACTGAGAAATGCTTGGGGTGTTGGAAAGACTAACAAGGATTCTTCCCAGCCTCCATAAGGCAGCCAGCTCCAGCCATATCTAGTTTTATCCCAGTAAGAGTTTTGTTGGACTCCTGACATACATGACTGTCCATATCATAAATCTGAGTTGTTTGAGACACTTAGGTTGGAGACAATACATTATAGCAGCAACTGAAAACTGACACATTGACAATAAAAGTGAGTTTGTGGGGCAAATAAAAGAAATCACCACACTATCTTTTTTTTTTTCCCTCGAAATTAGTTGACTAGGATACAAATAAATGGCGTCACATTTCCTCAATGTTGCAATGCATGTTTGTTTTTCAAATTTTAACATTTCTCAATTCAGGATGTATTCCCACAAGTAAAGAATATAGTTAATAGAGTGTTTTTCTCCCTAAACCCTTCTACCAAAATTGAAAGCTGTTATTAAATAGATTGTACATTCCGTAATCTCAAGCACCTCAATAGCACACAAAAAGTAGAAATTCTAAGAAGTGAGCAGGTGGAATTCAATTCAATGAGCGTTGATTGAATATCTTGTCTGTGCCAACCATGTTGCTAAGCACCAGGGTGGGTGGGGCATGGTGAGAGAACTGCTCCCCTTTTCACAGTGTTCTCAAACGAGTGGAACAATGACCTATGCATAGTAAATTGTACCAAAACTCAGACTGCTGCTGCGATTAAGGCTCTGAACACAGTGTGCGACAAAGACAAGAGATTGTACCTGACTAGTTCAGCTCACACTCTCCTCTCCAGCATACACAGGATCAAGCACAGAGTAGGTTACTTGTTTGAATCACGTTATATGGTTTTTACATTATACATTTCGTATTTTTCTATCAGATGAATTATATTGCATCCTCATTTGACAACAGGGGAAACAGGCTTAGAGAGAGTAATTCATTTTCCTGAAATCACAGAAATACCAGCAGTTTAGGTTTCTAAGCCTCAGCCTTGTTGGCATTTTGGGTTGAGGAATTTGGTGCTGCAGGGGGGCCTGTCCTGTGCTTTATAGTATGTTTCACAGTATTCATAGCCTCAGGCTTCTGGAAGCTGGTAGCACACACTGCTCCACACGTGACAACCAAAAACATCTCTAGATACTGCCAAATGTCTCCTGAGAGGAGAGGGGCAGTCTTAACCCTGACTGAGAACCACTGCTTAGAAAAAGGGACAGCAATGGTAATGCAGGTGCATTCTTATAAATATAACCACAAAGTCTTAGATGCTCTTCCTTTAAAGAGCTGAGACCTAATTCTTTTTCCCTTGAGTGTATGTAAAACTTAATGACCTGCTTCTCTCAAATGAAATATGATGGGTAACATAGAGGACACATGAGATTAGGCCACAGAAGGCATTTGGGCCTCCTCTTTGTTCTCTTCCTTATGTCACATGGTTTATGGAAAATTCACTTCCGTCTCAGAGCACTGAAGTCTTATGGAGAGCCTTACACGGTGAAGTATGGAGGCATCCTACCTATAGCCAGTGAGGAACTGTGTAGTCAATTGCTATACAAGGGCAATCATCTTAGAACCAGATCCTCCAGCCCCAGACAAACCTTCAGATGACAGAGACCTCAGCTGATATTTCACTCTAATGTCATGGGGAACCCTGAGCCAGAACTACTTGGCTAAGTCACTCCTGGGTTCCTGACCCTTTGAAGCAGATATAGTAAATATTTATGTTAATCTATGAAGCTTTGGGGTGTTTATTGTGCTGCAATGAACAATTCGCATAAGCTAAGATACATACTGAAGGAAGAAGCACTGGTCTAGACTGGCTAGGGCCTCGGGTGCCTGTCAGTGGCACAGAAAACAGGAAAGCAATGAAGGAAAACTGGAAGTGCAGAGAAAGGTCCATTTTTGGAATGGACTTTGACATGCATGCTCTGGAGTTTTAATTTCATTCTGGAGGGACCTGGAGCCATTATGGGCCTGCGGGACCTGTGTACTTGTCACTCCTAATAAATGCGAGTTTGAGCATGTCGTGTTTCTAAGTTTCTCAATGGCTTCCCATTGACTGAAGGATAAAGGACAAACACTAATGTAAGCAGAGAAGGCCCGTCAGTTTCTTTCTTCTGCCTAGTTAGTCAGTCTAATATTTTCCCATCCTGCTTTAGTATTGTTCCTAGCCCAGTACACATGTCCCCAACACTCCTTCTACGCCCAGCTCTTAGTGTTCTTACATGCTGGATTCTCTTGCGCTTTTATACATTTGTCCTTGTCCTGGACACCTCTCCCCATTTCTGCCTTTTGGACACCTGGAACAATTACCTATCTTTGGAAAATCTTTTCTATCCCTCCCAGCCAGGGAGATATACCTCGTGTATATGTCCATGTTAGACTAGGTAATTCATTATCCTGGTACTCCTGAGACAGATCTGTGTTCATTTATGTGACATTTTCTTCCACTAGGACTTGAGCTCCTGAATTTATTGGCTGTACTTTTAATCTCCTATGATGGTAGGGGTCTAATAAATGTTTGCTGAACAAGTGAATAAGTGATCATTGAGTTCTTACTGATTGCCATGTCTGAAGCAACTCAGAGTACTATGTAGTTTGGTAGAGAGGTTATTTGTTTTAGAAGGTTTCTGAAGAAAAATAAGTCCAGCACTAAGATGCCCTATCTTACCCAGTGGATGTATACATCTAGTAGCTGAGCTGGACATAAACACAGATATAGTGATAGTACATCCAGTTTTTTTCCACAAATCACTGGCAAGTTCCCTTCAGAACAGACCAGGAGGCATTACCCTCCCTTTGAAACATGACCCAATTTCGTTTGACTCATGGGCAGAAACCCTGAGAAGTTGGTCCCCTTCCACCCATGTCTCCAATCTTTCCTTATATGACAGAAAAAAAATAGCTATCACTAGCATTGATTATTTCAAATAAGTGTGCTTTTGTTAACTGTCTGGAGACCCTTAACTGTGATATAAACTGCTTTTGTGAACTGGATTTGTTTTAAGGGGACAAGTGAGGCAGAGCTGAAGAATCTTACTACTTCAGATATATCAGGGGAGAGGGAGGAGTCAGACATTTGAGAATTGTGCAGGACAGAGACTAGCAAACCATAGTTCACTGGCCAAGTCCTGCTTTTTTGTGTATAGCCTTGGAGTTATAACTGGTTCTTATGTCGTATTTTAATTGCTGCATTTTAGATGATTTTGTGAGTATCTATATAATGTCTTTGATTTTTGCCTCTTGGCTTGCAATATGTGTATGGCCATATAAGAAAAAGTTTGTTGACTGTTGATGTAGATGGAGAGAAAGAATCCATCAGAAATAGTCTTTGGAGAACAGGCATAAAGAGCATGAATCTTCAAGCTGATTCCAGTGGGGTGTGCCATGTACCACCCTTCCTCTATGTCCCCCAGGAAGTCTGTGCCACGTCAAATGCTGTGAGTAATGAATTCTCTGATAGGATTCTGTGTTACTGTACACAAATGAAAGCAGAAACTGAGTGTGTACAAGACTGTCGCCATCAACTGGTCACACAGGACATGCCTATGTGTTGTTTTGGGGTATCAGACTGTGCTGGGGAGAAGGGACTCATTCATTTCCTTCTCTTCCCACTGTCTCTATGGGCTCCAGCTTGCTGGGTCTTGCTGGCATTGTTCTTTGAGAAGGTGTGTCTGGCTTTTGCTTAATCACTGGGCTCCTCTCCTCTCCCAGCAGCCCATCAGCCAGCACACACAGCCACTTCTTGCAAAGAGCCCTCTTACCCATCAGGGGAAGATAATGCCCAGCAATCATTTTGGCTTTTCCAGACTTAATGTTTTTTTTTTCTCTCCTCAGGCCCTTCCTGTCCAGTGGAAAGCGTAAGGATGCTATTTTAAGATATCCTTTAGTACCAAAATACCACTTTGAAACACTCATGCCCTTTCTTCCAATAATCTCCTTTGTTTAAGTCATAAAGAACTCATCAGGAGAGGCAAGTCATGGCTTCCTACGGGAAGCAAGCCAAAGGGCAGTGTGGAGATTCTTCTGGTATTTCTGCTCTTCCCAGGCATCAGTGACTTCAAATTCATATTGCTGGGAGTGGTGTATGTTCTTTATCTTTCTCAGTCTCTCACCCTCATTGTTCTAGACTTGCGTCTGGGGACTGGGGGAGGAACAGCCAGCACCTCGGGCTTCATGTGGATGGACCACCAAGGTGAGAAAGGACAGGCTGGGAATGACCACGTGGAACTCAGCCTGGCCTCAACGGAAAGAGCTGGAGAATATTTGAGTGAGAGAGAAGAGCATGCAACAGAACTATGTTCCCTATAGTGGCAAAGAAAATTGAACCTGTATTTGAATGTAGTATTGAGGGTGGGGGTCTAATGATATAACATAAACTAAGAAACATTTGGGAGAATGTGTTATGAGCACAATCCTTCAGTCTAATAACAAATATTTGTTGACTACTAACTATGTGCAGGACTATGCAAGTCCATTTATAATATTTAGTTTGTTTACTAGTGTTAACCATCCTACTGTGTAGAAACTACTGTTCGCTCATATTTACAGAAGAGGAAACAAAAGCTCAGAGAGACGAGTCTACTTGTTCAGGATCACATAGTTTGTGAGTGGTAGAACTGAGGCTGAAACCCTGGCCTGACCAAAAAGCCTGAGCTCATAGGCTCCACATTGGATCAGCTCTCCCTGGGACTTTGCCTCTAGTATCTCATCTCCCATGCCAGCCAGGTGCTAATACATACTTGAAGAAACCAAATTCCATAGACAGCTGTCTAGATGGTGTTGGTATTATAAATGGTATTATGAAAAAATAAGGATACAGCTTATAAATCAGGCAAAGGGAAGTTATGATTCTTCTGGACACTCTAATCTATCTCCCTATAATTGCCTGTATATGAAATGCCTGCATGAGGTTATCGGAGTATTCCGTGAGTCGTCTGCGAAGGTAAGATTGCAATTTTAGCGACCCTTGTTACACAAACCAAAGCAATCTGTTCTACTTTGACACTCTGACACTCCTGCCTGGCAAAAGGGATGAAGGCAGGGATGGAGAGGCATTTGTCCAGCTTCCTGTTCCAAATGAAAGTGGGAAGAGTTAACCTGTGAGGCAATCTTTGTGCAAATGACAGTTCCGGGCTCCAACCATACTAAGCAGTAGCCAGCAATCTTGGGGTTACTTAAAGAGAAAACCACAGCTCCATTTCTTTAAACCATCTTTAACCTTTAGTTCTAGAAACCCTAATTAAAAATCAATTCTGCTTTTTGTAGTAAATCTGACAGTAATTCTATCTCTAATGGCAGTGGCAAGATAAATAGTATGCCAGGTAAACTCAGCAGGAAAATGACATTTTCATTAGCAATTTACTGGGTGTGAAATTTCTACCATGATAAAGCATTCCTGAACAATACAGGGAAACCATCTCCCTCAGGCGACCCATTCTGCTAATTAATGGGGGACACTAGTGGGATTAAATGTCTGCTACCCAAATTATTTCAGTGTTCACAGCAGTTATTTTGTATGCACCTTGCACAGAGAAAATAAGTTGGGACCCAAAACAATAAACAAGCTGACATAACAAGATGATTGCAGCCTATTGCAGTCCAGAAAAATCTAATCTGGGCGCCTAACAGCATCTCAATCTTTATTGTGACTGTATGGGTCCCAATTCATCAGCTCATTTTGGCAAGCTATCCCCACCAGTAATCATTCACTTTCAGGGTAGCCTCTGAACAGGTATTGACTTTAGAGACTGGCAATTTATCCTGGACTGT